>VZRM01007391.1:351877-379707 GCA_013397955.1 Grantiella picta | reverse complement strand
TTTTTTTTTTTTTTTTGCGTGGCGGAACTAAGTTCTGTATTTGTGATGTTTTGCTGATAGCAAAAAACTTTTAAAATAATCCAATTTTATCTCAGAAAGCCTTAATGCACTGAGGAGCTCTGTTTCTTTATTTTATTTTTGTCTGTTTGTTTGTTTTATTCAAATCCATCTGACCACTAGTGCATTTTTGGTTTTATTTGCCCTCTTGCTGCTGAAATTTTCTCGTATTCTGATATTTCTGCTCTCAAATTAGACTCAGTGCTGACAGATGTTCTCCCCGTTCTGTGTCTCTGGTTTCCTTTTGAGAACATGGGAGATTTTGATTATTTAAAGATTTTTTGATTATAAATAAATAGTTGCACTACTTATGAGGTTCTAGGAAAGCAACTGATGAGCAGTTAAGAAAATGGGAATTAAAAATATATATATAGTGTATATATTTAAAGCATTGATCTGTTTAAGGACACAGGTCCAGATCTTGTTCCATTTTTCAGCTTTTGAGATAACTCAATAAATTTATACAGATGACAAGGAACTCAATAATTTAATTTTTTTTAAGGGAGAGAAGAAAAATCTTTCCATGGCTCTTCAGGTTTAGTAGATTTGAATTCCCAAAGAGATTCTAAATGAGAAATTAATTATATTCCTGTGAGTGAGGTGAGGATCAAAAGAACAATGGTTAAAATCCAGCAAATAGTTGTTGATTTTTTTCTCACCATGAACAGTTTGTGTGTTACAGTCTATTTTCACAGCTTCCAAACTACGTCAAATCCAGGAAGGAGCATTTAATTACAGCCCAAACCCAGAAAATATTCAATCTTAGCTGGCTCTGTGACTTTGTTTTAAGAAATTATTGCTTTTCCTCTGTGCTCTCACAGTGACTTAATAGGCACAAGTTAATTTTCTACTAATAAAGACTATTTTTATATATAAAGAATATTTAAATATGTTATATATATTTTTATATATAACATATAAAAATATATATTACATATAAATATGTTTTATATAATGTATTTAAAGAATAAAACATAAAGTCTGTCTCAGTGATTGGCTTCATCTCTCAGCAGTTTCTGCTCATGACATATTTGTTTTTCACCTGTTTTGTAGGAGAACTGCTGATCTGCTTTTTATCTTTACAAATCCACTGCCTGCTAAGGATTTCTCCCTTTAAACATTCCGAATATTACTTCAGTAATGAACTTTTTATCACTGGGGATTTGATGCCATCCTTGGTGTAGTTGTTCCTATCCCTCGATAGAAGTTGTTTTTAGCTAAGCTTTAGGAATTTGCCTTAAAAACATTTCATAACAACAGATTGCTCTTCCATTTCCCACTGTTTCTCATAAATTAGCCAACGTGCAGTTCTTTTGAAATCCCTGTTATCCATTTTTTTCAAAATCAGAATATTTGAAATCAGCAATTTCTGTTTCTGTGTTTCCACAACTCGTAGCTGAAGATTTCTGTGATCTTAGATGCATCTAATATTTGAGTCAATATGCAAAAAAGAGCTGCAAATAAACAATTTCTGTACAGTAAAGTATGAAATGTTTCTGAAAGTGAATTTGCTCAACATTACACAGTTAAATGAATGATCCTTCTCAGAAAAACTGAATGTCTGTGGCAGTTTGATTTAGTGACAGAAATTTCTTATACTGGATTTGTTTCCAGTATTCTTCTTGATATTTGGGAATCTCCTGATTAAATTAAACATCTCCTTAAATATTTTTCTCTCATTTCTGAAGTTTCAAGTTGCAAAATTGTCTGCAAAAATATTTTTCTATGCTTGTAAGTGAACCGTAAGTGAGAAAAGTTAAAGAAATTACACATATTTTCACTGTTTATGTAACAGTGCAGTCAATCCAATCTTGATTAGGGTCACCAAGGGATGTTTGCAAAACCTTTTCCAAGTCATCAGAATTGGCTGGAGGAAGATAAATTGGTTTTTTTTTTCCATGAGGTGAACCTGGTTAGTGACAATATTTCTTTTAAAGAGAGGATCTGAGCTGACAATGGATGTGCTGCCTGAGGTTTGCAGGGAAGCATCGATCCTTAGTGGAGAGCAATACACAGCCACAGGGATTATTTTTGTTCTGTGGCCATAAACCCCTCAATACAGATTGTCCAAGTGGGCAAAAACTCTCTCGGTCCTGTCATCAAAGTCTTGCATCACTTTTTGTGTTTCTCTGAGCTCTGTGTAACCTCTGCTGCCTCTCCAGGCACCCACGTGATGGAAGGCTCGGGGAGGATGCTGGTGACTGCTGTGGGGGTGAATTCCCAGACTGGCATCATCTTCACCCTGCTGGGAGCTGGGGGAGAGGAGGAGGAGAAGAAAGACAAGAAAGGTAAATCTCCCAACACAGGATGCTCCAAGGAAAGCTGCTGGGCTTTGAGCAGCCAGAGCTCCTCTGCCCTCTCGACAAATGCAATTTTTCCAACTGCTTTTTTTATTTTCGAGACATTTTTATCATCATGTGTCACACAGAAAAACAGCAGAAGCTGTTAGCCAATAAATCCATTGGATAACAAGATGTTTTTCCAGTGTGAAATTGCAGGCTGCCAGCACATAATGAAATGCAAGGGAATACCTGGGCATGCTCCTGTTGCTGTGGCTTCTCTACACTAATCCATGCTCACCTTCAATTTGCTAAGATTTTGTGCTTTTCTATCAATGTAATTTTTTTCTTTTTACAGGGGAAAAAAACCCTTGGCCATGGAAATAGCTTCTGTCTTAGAGCTTCAGAATGAAAATAGAGATAAGAGGTGGCTCTTTGCTAGCCCAGTTGTTGAATGTCAGTGGCAGACTTGAGAGGCATTTTAATTTCTTCAGGTGTAAAGGTCAAGCTAAGAATAGTAAAAGCCAAGAGTGTAGCAATAAATGTTGGCAGACAGTTTTACTTTCATGTCTTGGATCAGTTAATGAAATCAAGAAGCCTCCTTGGATTTTTCACCTTAGTACAGTGTGATGTCATAAGCATTTGCTAATTTCTGGGCTGCACACTAAGCAGAAACATGATTTAATGTCTGTCCTTTCCAGTTTCTCTTCACACGGTCTTGTAAATTGTTCTGCTTCACAAACACAAGTTTGTTCCAAGTCTGTCCTAAGAATATTTGTCTTTCAGACATCATTAAGGGCCAATTAATACAGGTTTTTTAGACATTTCTGCTCTTTCTGGTGGTTTTCACTATCAATGCAAAAAAAAGCAGCTATAGCTTTACTGAACATCTTATTTGCTATCTGTCAGGCAACATGATTCCACTTTTTTTTTTTTGTTTCCATACTTTTATTTGAAGCTGCAGATAGGAAGGCCAAATTCAAATGGTTTTCAGGATCTCCGATTTCCATTTCTGAGTATGTTCAACAAGTTAACTCCTTGTTGCTTTGAAGAAATCCCTTTTTACTGAATGCAATGTTTATCATTTCATTTCTGCACAGAAATGCACAGTACCTGCCAGGCACTGGGAGTTTCAGGAAAATTAAAAGGAGAAAGACTGAAACTTCACCAAATATAACTCTTTTATTTGTGAGGAGAGTTTTACTCTTTTCAGAGTAAAAAAGCCTGGTTTTGAGCAGCACTTAAGAGTTTGCTCTCAGTGTCATTGAGAGTCTCCCAGCCAGAGCCTTTTTGAGATCTGCACGAGAGGAGGAGCAGCTTCAGCCCTGTGGGAAGGGAAGCTACCTGGGCTGGGCTCAGGACGCTGGTGCTTGGCTCAGGTGTCACTGGGAATAGCCTGGCAAGGCAGGAAAAAGGAAATCAGGGTTTTTGCACTGCCCCAGAGCTGTAATTTACCCAGAGACAGAGCTTCATACAGAGGTGTGCTAGAATTTGGATGCAGACAATGATAATGTAATTGAATATGGTGCTGTAGAAACAGCTATAATATAAAATATCCATAACTTAGAGAATTGCTCCCTGTTTTCTGCTGCTGCTGGGTTTGTGCTCAGGCAGAGGTGCCTGGGCAGAGCTGGCAGCAGGAGGATGCCCAACCTTAACCAAAAACCTGTGCTACAGAAAGCTGCAGCAGTCAGAAATGCTGCCAGGAATGCCCCTTTCAGGCTGTGTGTGTTTGTGCTTTTACTGCTCATTAACACTTTAACACTAATCACGCAGGTGTGAAACAGGAGGAGCAGCAGCAGCAGCTTCCAGGTAGAGTAAGAATTGCACACATCCAACGCAGGGCTTTCAGCTGGTGCAAATCAGGGGGAACTGCCGATCGAAATAATCGCTTTAGAATCAGTGGAGCTGAAATTAAAGAGTGATTTCAAATCAACGGCATTGCTGGTGCCAAACCTTTCGGTGGGCAGGCATTGTTGGTGTCGCAAATCTCGGTGTTCAGCTGGAATAATGAGCTGCTCTCCAGAAGGAAATGCCAAAGGATTGAATGTGGAATTCTCGATTTGCCGTCCACGGCTCACGCTGTGCTGGTTGGGCTGGGGATCCAAACGGAATAACGAACGAGCACCAGGCACCAAAACAGTTTAAGTCGTTGCCATCACAGTAATCAAATTTGCAATTGAGATTTTGCTGAGTGCAGTCACACAGGGTGTGTTGTGAAATCCTGGGAGCTGTTTATTTTCTTCTCCCAGTTTGCCATTTGTAAATCAAATCAGCCCATTCTGCAGCACCAGCCCAGGACGGCGTGAGAGGTTCCTGTGGGGAGGGCTGGGGAGCCTTGGGCAGCATTCCTTGGAGGACAATTTTTTTGAACTGTAATATAAAAACCCAGTGAAATTATAAAACCTTCTTCAAGCTATTCACCTTCCTATTAGGAAGGATTTCTTGATGAATTTCTCTAATGTATGAATAATTACTGAAAAGAAGAGGAAGGTTTTATTTTCTGATCCTTCTTTTATTTCACCACAAACCAGGAAATGTGTCATGTCCATTATCTGGATTTTAAATAAGCCATTATTCTCCTCAAAAAAATGCCTTCTCAACGTAAAATATTGGAAAGTTTAATGTTTCTACTCAGATCAATGTGCATTTTACCTGGGTGATGGCAGGACATGGATTGATCCCCTGTTAGACTGGGATGCATTAGTGAGAAGTCATAATGTGCAAAATTCCATAAAACACAAAAATATGTACCCTTATACCATGCAGCAGTGTGTACATATATAGATATAATGCATCTTTTAAATGCACATTTTAAAACTACCCCTGCCTTGCATAAATTAACTCCAAAGGAAAAATTTCAACCATTTTAAAACTGCATAAATGACATTAAAGTACAAAAAATAACCCATAAAAGGACTAAAGCAATGTACACAGGACTGTGTACACTCAGTTCTCACCAGCTCCTTTAACTTCGTTAAATGTGTTTCATATTTATTTACCTTTTATTATTATTATTATTATTGTTATTATTATTTCAGTTTTCAGCTTACTTTGTACCACTCCACAATGCTGCGTTGCTTTGGAAATTTGGTTTAATTCCATTTATTTTGGGAGCAAACAAAGCCCCCAACACTTTCCGTTCTGTCACGTGCATTCGCTTGCGTTGCCGTTATGATTTATTTATTATTTGTTGTTTTGTCTCTGTGTTTTGTTTTTGTTTTGTTTTGTTTTTTGTTTTTTTATCCATTATTGCTCAGTAGATTCTTCCCATCCCTCCTCCCACCCTCCTTCAGCCACAGATGGTGCAGCAGGTGCAAATGCCACTGATAATGCAAATGCCAGCTTAGTCAATGGTACGTCACAACCCCCGGCTTGTGTGATTTGATGGATTTCTCTCCTGACTGTGTCAAATTCCCTCTCCCCTGCCTGACCTGCACAGATGTTGTGTGTGTGATGCACTCTGAGAGATCCTCCTCCAAGGCCGCAGGGATGCTGCAGCTTCATTCCCACGGAATCTGAGGGAGAGCTAGGAATTGGGAATTATGTGCCATTAATTGAAAGTGCAGTTAAAAGCAGCAGTGGAGTCAGGCCAGCTTCAAAACTTTTGGGTGGATTCACATGAAGTTTGATTATAAAGCTTCATTATTTAGCCTAGGTCTGAGGTTTGATTATAAAGCTTCATTATTCAGCCTAGATCTGAAGAGGAGCACTGTGAAAAAGGAATGCTATGTGCTTCTCCTCTTCTTCACCCTCACAATTCCTCATGCAGCCTCCGTGGAGCTCTGAGGAAGGGCTGGGATCAGGGATCTGGCTCCATTCCACCCAGCACTGTGTTGGGAACAACTTTTGCTGCTTTCAGCATCTGTTTCAGGGGGGACTGAGAGGTTCTGTGGATATTTCTGTGAGCCTGCCTGTGTTAACTAAACCCAACCCAAACTCTTCCTGCAGCCAGCTCTGTATCCCACAGCAGATTCCTGACCCCCCTGTTAGCACTCAGCTATTCCAGTCTCTCCTCACAGTCAAATTCCAGCGTTAAATTGCATTGGATGGGTCAATATTAGTGTAGGCATTAGCTGTGTTTTGCTGCTAATCAGAGCCATGAGGCTTTGTTTGCCACAGGAACCTTTCCCTCTTGAGCAGTGCCAAAAACACTGAGCAAAGTCATTCTCCTTGTCATCATGGTGGTGACAGAAGGTTTTTTTCCATGCAGGTCAGCAGTTGCATTTCAGACATGAAATGAGAGATTCTGACAGAAATACCAAGTGCTAACCGAGGCCCAGGATTTACTGCTGTAGTATCTTAGTTAGAGCAATGACACAGGAAATCTTTGACCCTGTTTTTAAATAATTTCATTGTCATTTAAAAGGACCACCTAACCATTTAAAAACATCCTGGAAAACTAGGATTTACCATCCCTACATCTCCACAGCATGGCAAGAACCTCCATCCTCCTGGTTCCAGATTCCTTAGAGAGCAAAATCAGGAAATTAGTTATGTTTTATTCTTTGTGACTGTGAGGGTGAAGAGGTGCTGGCACAGAGCAGCTGTTGCTGCCCCTGGATCCCTGAAGTGTCCAAGGCCAGGCTGGGTGGGTTTGGAGCAGCCTGGGATGGTGAAGGTGCTCAGCAGGGGGAGAGTGAGCCTTGTGCTGCTCCAGCCTGGGAAATACCTGTTGTGTTTGGGTTAACGCTGAGCTTAATGAGGAAATTGAGTTCCAGGGGATATTAGATCAGTGTCTGAATTAGGGATGTGATTTTCCATCATCCTCTCTCCAGTCAGGAACAGCAGTTACTGTCCATGTTTATCCTGGAGCTGAGAGATACAAACTCAGGGCTTTCCAGTGCAGAGTGAATTTTGATGCAGTTGAGGAGGTTTTGGCTTTTAGTTCTGCTGAGATGAGGCAGATCAATGAATTAATCCTGCTGGTGTTTGATCAGCATGGACAGGAGAGGCGTTCCACAGTTCAGCTGCTCTGACTTTGTGCTCAGAGGGGAACTGAGACAGGCAGACTCAGATCCGAGTGCCTTGGAATTATCTGGGAAATGGCCAATGACAGATTTCTGCAAATTCATTAGTTAGCACTGCTGAGGAGTTAGAGAATACCTAAAATATAGATGTGGTTGGGAGGGGAGAGAGGAAGGAGAGGGTAAATTACAAAGCAAGGAGCTCAAGTTCATCTCTGTACTTCTTTGGCCTGGATGAAAGAAATATTTTTGATAATTTCTGATAATTCTTCCTGAGGTGGGACTGGAAAAAACCGTTTTACCTAAAGTCTAATACCTTCATGTACAAAATATCTCAAAATAAGAAAAAAAGTTATGTACTTGAATAAGCAGCAAGCTCAGGAAATGTTGTTGCTCATTACTTGCAAAGCAACCCATTAACATCTCAAATAAATTATTTTTATTCTTAATTGTCAATATACAATTGGCACAAAAGGAGTAGTTTGTTTTCACTCAGTGAGCCTCTAGTGATAAATTCATATATTTTGTGACACATCCTGTGTTTTATCTGCTGTATCCAAGGAAATTTCACAAATTCTTTTGGGTATTAGGAGCTCAGGTCAAAATACAGAATTGGTGGTGGTCTCATTGTTAGAGCTGCAGACAATAAGTTCAGTTTTTGAAAGTTTGCAAGTTAAGGTCATAAACAGAGCAGATATTTTTGCAGAAAGGTAGTAACTCAGGAAAATTCATCTAATTTCAAAGCATTATATTTAGTAAAGGTAATTTAAAAAATGAAGATCAGGGAAGCAGCAATCACTGTTTACAGCTTGTTTACCCCAAATTTGATTTCCTTTTAGTAGAGCAAATTGCCCCAAATTTGATTTCCTTCCAGAGGAGCACTGTCACCTTCCTAAGTCAGGATTTCCAGGGTGGGTTGTTGGGGGTTTTTTGACATTTTTAACCTGGAGAATTTGCCACTTAAAAGTGAATTCAGAAAACACAGGAGCAGTATAGAAATGCCTTACCAGGCTCAGAGAAATGTCTTTGCTGAAATGTTTTACATCTAATGCTAATCCTGATGTATTTACTGGACTGCTTCAATTCCTACAAAGCAATTTGCAGTTTGAATGGCTTTTTAAATATTATTTGTCTATTTTTAAGACATTTTAAAAAATCTGTATTCATATATTTCTGAATTGTAAGTGAAGTTATTTATTGAATTCATAAAAGAATTACCTAAAACTTCCTAGGTGCTACCAGTCCTTTCCAAAAATACAGGAATGTAGTGAGGCAAAGGCATGTGCAACACATTTTATATTTAAATTCACAACATTCAGATCAGCTGCAGAATACAGGTGTTGTCAGAAATGCCATTCTAAACCTTCTGATTCTTTATCCTTGCTTAGAAAAGTGATAAAAATAAACTCAGATTGATTTCTCTAGCCCAAACAACATTCATTTTATTTGTTATTCCGAACAGAAAAGAAAAAATATTTACAGAATTATGTAAAAATATATTGTTGAAGCATTGTTTCCCATTGTCCTATGAAAATATTAATAAATACTCATCCTTTTGATGATTCTCAACAATGCAAGGGGCTCAGAAGGATGAGGGAGTTTTTGTACCTGGAAGGAGAAAGGATCTCTCAGCAGTGGTGATTCTCTCACCTTTATTTCTGTCTTGATTTCCTTGCTCATATTTTATAGCAAAGTGCAGCCTTAACACTCCTTGGCACAGGAAGATATAAATAGTTTAGAGCATCCTTTTCTTTATCTTAATTACCCAAATTACCTTCTCTTTGTTATTCTCTCTAAATAACTGAACTCTAATTCCTGTGATGACTTCCCCCTCCCCTATAACCTGTATGTAATAGATTAAGAATATTAAAAATGTGGTTTTTTTAAATACCTAAGTTTAAACTGTTGTTACAATTGTTTATTTTGTGTCCTGGTATTTTGAGGCAGCCACTCCATTGTTAGTGCCATTTATTATGATAATGATGCTATTAAATGCCAAATATATGTCCTAAAGTCACAGACTTTGATTTACAGAGCAAAATAATCTCTCTGATGTGTTTGCCAGTTGTGACAGTCATGTTGGGGTTTTCTTGGTGGTTTTGATCTTTGTTTAAGTTGAAGATTCTTCAGTTTTGCTGCTCCAAGGTTTGGAGTTGCACTGTGCCAAAGGATCTCTGGAGCAGGAAACGAAGCAGGCTCTGCTCTAAATTAATGTTTCCCAGTTCTGAAGGAAAGCTTTCTGCTCTAGCCAGAAATCAGAATCCCCAGAGACATTTTCTGTCCTCCAGTAGGTTTATGAAGAGCCCTTGCAAGGCAAACAGCCACCAGGCAGGACTGAGCCCAGCTGTGCCCCACAGACTAAGGTTTGCCAGGGAACTTTCTAGAGAATTTCAGTGTGCAAAGGAGCTTGGCTTTGCTCAGCCCCATGGCTTCCTGTCCCGTGCCAAAGTGCAGAGCTCTGCAAGGTGGATCCTGATTTTTTAAAGGTCCTGTTCTTGCCAAGGTGGGGATAGAATGGGAAATGCAGACAAGCAGTTGTGCTCAGTGGTTTATTGCAGAACTCACTGAGATGGTTTAGGGCAGGAGATCTCCTCTCCCTGGCTCTGCTCTGGGCTCTGGAGCTCCCCAGCGTGACTCTGGGGCCTGTTTTTAACAAATGCAACACTCATTTGGTCACTTTTGCTCTTTTTTGAGGGAGGTTTGCAGTGCTCTGCTGCTTAGAGAGAAGACCAACCTTCAAGAGATCCATCTTAGCTTTTCCATGTTGTTATTATTTATTCAGAGTGAAAGAATTAATCCATGTAGTGGTCAGAAGAGCAAGATGTACCTACTGGCACATTTTTATCAATTCTAGTGATCCATTTCTTATTCGAATGTGTCAACAATCCTGTGAAGGTGTTTTAACTTAATTTGCCTTAGTGTTATTTTTTATTGTGCATTTTACATAATGAGAAAAAGAGACTGTCATCCATTTTAAATGTAATATTTGTAGTAGCTTTCTCCATAAATTCATCTATTACTGTGAAAGTTTCATGAGGGATCCGACCAAGAAATTTTGAATACATTTGAGAATGTTTAGTTGTTATTCTGAATACCTAAGTTTTGTATGTGATTTGTATTTTGCCATTTTTTCCTCATACCCACTTTCAAATGAAATTTGCAGTTAAAAAAAGCACAAAGGAATAAGGACTTTGGTGTGGTAAAACTATAATGATAAAATGTCGAATTGGAAACTAAAGAGGCACTTGGTAAATCCATGTTTAGGACAAATCTCAATATAGGTTACCTGGTACTTGTATTTCCAGAAGAAATTTGCTAAATACTACAACCAAATGATGAAGATGTAATTTAAAAATCATATCTGATTTCCTTATAATTTATTTAGATTTATTAACACTATTATTTCTATTTTTTTCTTCAATTCAGTACCATAATGAATCGAACTCTGGAATACATCAAGGAATTCACACTCTGTACTACTCTGATCCAGAGTTTTTAAGCCCCAGCCCTCTGAAACAGCAATTCAGGGAGATTATTCCCATCCAGCTTCCCGCTGGATCCACTCTGTTAGTTTCCCCCGTGAATTGATGCCATTTCCCCCAAACCACGCGCTGATATTTAGTATTTCAGTGTCCCACGCCAGCCTGGCGAGGAGTGAGTGCAGAGAGAGGCAGGGAAGGTGCTCAGCTCCCCGTGATGTGCTCATGGCTTTTGTGTCCCGTTGATTTGAATCCCCATTTTCGTGTTCTGTCTCGGCTGAAGGTTGTTTACTGTCTGTTGTCTGTTGGAATTTTTCATCATTTAGGCAAGATGCAGGATGGCAATATGGAGAACAGCCAGAACAAAGGTAATGTTCTTTGTTCCTAAGGAGATGTGAATGGTCCTGTTAGCATGTAGTGCAATCCTGTCCCACAGTAGAGTGAGAAGCTGTGGTTTGTGCCTGTGTGTGACAATGGCCCTTCTTGTTCATGCAGAATGCCCAAAAAACCCCAAAAAACCAACCCTGACCAGAAACCTTCCCAAGAGATTGTCACTTCCACAAGTTTCAGATATTTAGGAGAGGAGCGTTGTAAATAAACCATTTGTAGATGTTCCTTTCATCTCACAAAGCTCATTTGAATTAATTTTTCCCGTGCAAGTTGTGTATCCAATGTATTGTGAGTGACTTTCCAGCCCAGTTTGTTTCTGTCTCATCATCTCTGGTGTCTGATGGCATTGTATGGACATTTCTCATTTGCAGGGAGAAGGTCAAACAACAGCAAAGGAAACCTTAAAGCCAAGGTGTTATTTAGCAGTGTAAAAGCCTTTTATAAGGATAAACAACAGGGAGATTAAGAATCTGAGGAGTTCCTTATTTAATAGACAATGTCAGGAAGAAATTAGAATCAATATTTTGCTTTCTCTGAAGCAAAATCATGTTCCCCTTTTTATTATATGAGACACAGCTATCAGGAGTTCTTTGGCTTATACCAAATTAAACGATAATTTTTTTTTCTCAGATGATAAACATTGCCAAGTTGATGGCTCAGAAACTGGACAGAAAAACTCAGTGGTTAATGGTACAAAAGTACCAAATCAAATGCTATTAAATCAATAAGCGTCAGGGTGAGGTAGATAAATTAGATTTCCAGGTCGAACAAGCATGGTTTTGTACAATCTCTTCATGAAAGCAAAGCTGTTTCATCTCATCCTATTTTATTTATTGTGCTCAATATAAACCAGACACATACACATACATACACTGCAATGTCATTGCCTGTCAGAAACACCTTTTTCTCTTGGACACTAAAATAAAGTTTCCTTCTATTGGCATTCTGTCCGGAAAGGAGGGATCAGCCCCGAAATTGAGTGTGGTTTTGGTGGGGGTATGGTGATGACCCAGTGGTTGAGTTACTCGATCAGCGAATGCTAAGGAAACTTTATACCTCAGGGATTTTCTGGAGTGGTGGATGGCAGTGTTGTCCTCTGTCACCGAGGTGTCTGTGCAGCCCAAAGAGGTGACACATGGGCCACCCGGGGTGCCACATTGCCTTCTAAATGTCAGCATTGGGAATGTGATTGTAAGGGGGCATTGCATTGTGTGAGACATCCCAAAATCCAGGGCAATGTGGATCTGTCACAGCACCTGAGCTCTGCCATTCCAGGAAATCCCGCAGCGCTGCCGCTGTCACTCGCCAAGTCCCTGTGAGACATTCAGTGACGATGTATGTGTATGGCCAGAGTGTCCTGGGGGGTCAGAGCCAACAAACAAACCCACGGTGTTCCCGAGGCACAGCCCACATCCCCACGTGTCCCCACTGATGTGCTGTGTCCTGCACACCCTGCTGGGGCTCAGGGCACCTGCCTGGCATGGGGACCAGGGTCTCCCTGGGAATTGTCCCACCAGCCCTGGTGGTGCTCTGATGTGGACACTGGGAGAGAGGGAGGGAGGAGAGCTGTGGGCTAACAGTTGTGCTCTGCATTGCCAGCCAAGCAGCAGGACGGGGCTGCTGCCATGGAGATGCAGCCGCTGAAGAGCGCCGAGGGGGGAGAGGGAGACGACAAGGACAAGAAGAAATCCAATATGCACAAGAAGGAAAAATCCGTTCTTCAGGGAAAGCTGACCAAGCTGGCGGTGCAGATTGGCAAAGCAGGTATGGCTGGGTGACACCAAACCCCTGTGTGCCACAGGAGGCCAATGGTTCTGAGAAGGGACAGGCACTGTTTCACTGCTGGATTTGGAAATGGGTCATCTTAAAGCTGTTCTAAGGAGAGCATGTGGTACTGAAGATCTTTTATTCTCCTAAAAATCAGCCTTGACTGTTGAGAAGCTTTGGGGCAACTTGGAGTGTAATGAATACTTGAATCAAAATGAAATGCAGCTTTTCTCACAGTTAATATTCCCAAGTGCAGTAATTACGTATTTAATTTCCTCTCCCCTCAGAACCTGGGAGTGTACAGTCTCAGAATCTCTAATCTCATCTCAAAGTATCATTTACACAGTATTTCCCTCTCCTGGGTTCTGGAGTCATTGTATTCTCCCTGAATATCCCCATTCCTGCCTTCTCCCCAGACAAACACCTCTTTTGACTCCTGGATCCAGAGCCATCTGATCCCTGCTGGTGGAAGCAGCACTTCTCCACTGTGTAGGTAGAGAGTGCAAATCTTCCATCATGGCCTAAAGTTCCTTAGGTTTGTTTTTCTTGTGGTATTGAAGAGATTTTGATCTCAGCCCCTTGCTGAGGCTCTACAGAAGATTCCTCCCTTTACCTCTGTTCTAGCTCCCTAAAACTTCTCCCCCAGCTGGATTTTTCCCTTTCCCATTCCTTTTTAAGTTCATTCCAGGAGTTGATCACACAACCCCAAAATACCAAATTTTCTCTTCCTGAACAGAGTGTGACCAAGTCCAGGCTTATAATCCCTGATACCCAATTTAATGCTTTGCCCCAATCCATATTCCCCCAGCTCCTCTCCTTTGTTTCCCATGCTCATTAATTCCATAAATTAAGTACCTTTCTGCACTGCCTTTTGCTCTCTTTGCTATTTCAGCAGGCACGTGAACATCACTCCTAAAGTGATTGTGTAGGGATTTCTATCCAGAATGTGGCAAGGAACAGGAATTAAATTAATTAATCATTGCCTCATTTGGTTCTTCTTTGCCGTTGAGCAATCTATGGGGATGCCTTGCACTGTCAGGAGTATTTGCCTGTACACTATTTTAATGGATTTTCCTTTATCCTCTGGCACAGAGTGATGTCCCTGACTCCTCTGTTTCCTGTCAACCTTAGCATCCTTCAGCTTTACCAATTTTTATTTAACTGCAGTCAAGACATGAGATTTACAGCATTCTTTCTAGTCTACGATCTCATTAGGGAGAAATTAATTTATTCTGAAATGCAGGCTTAACTGCTTCACCCAAACCTGCCAGGCAGGAGTGGGCAGAGCGAGGCAAACTTGGGGTTCTAATGAAAGTTTAATTTGTATCCTCAAACCCAGGGACAAAACTGTGGAGGAGGAGTGTTCTCCCAGCAGTCTGTGCCTTTGGGAGAGTATATGGAACCCTTGGGATATTTTGTGAATTCTTTGAAATAGTTATTGGTGTCTCTGTCTCTTTTGAACCTCTGCTCATGAAAATACACACCTTGAAAATGTTCCTTTGGAAAGGGACACCTTGGAAACACCAGCATTGATCACATTTGGAATAAACACAGTGAAAAACTGTTCTGTGGATCATTGTGCATTATTGCCTCTTTATATCCACCCAGACACATCTGTAGGGCTCTTCTACAGTATTTTATCTATATTTTATTTTATTTCATTTTTTACAGTATTTTACACAGCAGCATAAACTGGGGGAGACTCCTTTGCCCAAGCCTCTACAGATACACTTATTTAAAGAAAGGTGTTTAAATATGGGTAGACAAGTAATTTGTGCAAGGTGGAGGTTAAAAGGACAGATAAATGTTGTATCAGGGCAAGGAATGTGCTAAATTGAATAAACTTAGCTTAAGTGACAGCAGAACTCCTGCACTGCCTGGGAGGTTTTAAAGGCAGCAGTAAGACAGTGCTTAATAGTGAGTTCTCTAGAACCCAGTGCTTCCTTGTGCGCTGCCATGTGTGAGCGCTGTAAATACATTCTGGCAGGGTTTTTTCATCATTGTGCCATTTATCACTGTTATTGGTACTGAGGAAAAATGCCACAAAGAAAGGAATAATTTCCCATCAAGTCCCACGGCAGATTGCTAATTCTGAAGAAGGTGTTCTCAGTGGTGTTTGGGTTTACAGCAACTGGTGATTTCTCTCCCCAGGTCTGGTGATGTCTGCCATCACTGTCATCATCCTGGTACTGTATTTTGCCATTGACACCTTTGTGGTCAACAAGAAGCAGTGGTTGCCTGAGTGCACTCCTGTCTACGTCCAGTATTTTGTTAAATTCTTCATTATTGGTGTCACTGTGCTCGTGGTTGCTGTTCCTGAGGGACTCCCACTTGCTGTCACTATTTCTCTGGCTTATTCTGTAAAGGTAAGAAACATTCAAACAACCCAGGGAGAAAACTTCTCCTTGCTTGAGCTCACTGCTGAGTTGGCCCTCAGGTTTTATCAGATGTGATGAAAAACAGGCAGCAATTATGTGCTCAGAGTGTTATTTTAAAATAAACCTATATTGAAAGTACTTCTAATAAAAATGTAAATACATCTTCCAATACATCTTCTTAAGACTGCACAGTGCAGGAATGTCTAGCAGCAGGAATACTTACTTATTTTGCAAGGAGACAGGAATTTATTGAGAAGAATGTACTCTGAAAATAGTCCAGTCTTTTGATATAGAATAATTTTGCAGAATAGTCTTTTGATTAGAATAATTCAGATTTCCTGTGCAATAGTACAAAGTTTTGACAAGGATTTGAAGTCTTCAGGAGCACTTCTCAAAGAAATTAAAGTTTCCCAAAGAAATTAAGAGTTTCACTGAAGCTTTCATGTACTTTTCTTAAATGCAGTTACAGTTCTTTGAAATTGATATAAAATGGTTCTATTAGGAAATTAAAGAGGATTAACATCCTGGACTTGGGGATTACTTGAGCAATTTAATCAGATGATTTAAACATTCTGGGAATCTTAGATGAAGATGGTGTAAAGTTTTTTTCCATTTAGCATGTAAACAAATTAACTTGGGAAGTTTAGCAAGGAATATCTTGGTTTCTATGTAGGCCAATGTTACAATTATTAGGAAAAAGGAGCACATCTCAAGGATGGGGTTTGGCTAATAAAGCTTGTAGCTGCTTTTAAAATGTTTTCTCATTTTCTTGAAGTTCTTCCTCTAACACCCTTTTTCTTTCCTCTTTCTCTTCCCCTTTTGCCCCAAAATATATGATCCATCTGTGTGCTGCAAGATAGTATCCTGGCATTCCAAGCAGCGCTAAGAAAAAAACCCAAATGTTTGCGATATGATAGTGTTTAAAAAATGCTGTTATTTCTGGTTCCTTTACCTAATCTTTGCTCTTCTAGCTATTCCTTAAAAATGCATATTTACTGCAGGAAAATGATGCAACTCTATCAAAGGCAAAATTACCTCAGGGAGAGTCCCAATCCTCTACAGATACACTTATTTAAAGAAAGGTGTTTAAATATGGGTAGACAAGTAATTTGTGCAAGGTGGAGGTTAAAAGGACAGATAAATGTTGTATCAGGGCAAGGAATGTGCTAAATTGAATAAACTTAGCTTAAGTGACAGCAGAACTCCTGCACTGTCTGGAGTGGGATTTGGGTTTATTGGTTCTGTTTTAGGGAATTCCTGTTCTCAACAGCAAGACTAAACACGCAAGTAAGAAGTTATACTGACCTTAAAAACCTGTGTAAGCCTACCCGGGAAGGTTTTTTATTTGGCTTGGTGTGGTTTTTCCCCCCAGAAAATGATGAGGGACAACAACCTGGTGAGGCACCTGGACGCCTGCGAGACCATGGGCAACGCCACGGCCATCTGCTCGGACAAGACGGGGACGCTGACCATGAACCGCATGACGGTGGTGCAGGCGTACGTGGGGGACGTGCACTACAAGGAGATCCCCGACCCCGACTCCATCCCTGCCAAAACCCTGGAGCTGCTGGTCAACGCCATCGCTATCAACAGTGCTTACACCACCAAAATCCTGGTGAGTAGGGCCTTTTGGGGGGTTAATTAAGCCTAGCAGAAGGAGGTGTTGCTTTTTTTTGGCCTAGAAGTGAAACTCGAGATGATTTGAGTTGAGGAGCTCATAGAAAAGTGGATCTTTCTTGGAGCTCCAGGGGTACTCCTGGAAGAATATCCACAAAAGCCCAGCCCCGGAGGGCAGAGTACAGTCTTCTAGGTTTTAGGACGAAATGAGCAGAGTTGATCAAAAGCACCAATTCGGAGGACATCACAAGTGGTGATGTGATTCCGCCCAGGTCAAGCCCCTTGTCTTCTCTGGAGCCTCCCAGCCCTGTTACTAGTTGGTCTTGTTGATGACAGTGTCTCTTGAAGATTTTGTCCTCAGCCTTGGTTCCCAGGAAGAAGCAAGATAGGAGAGGAGCCTTGTGCCCCCGGGCCTTGGAGCTCTGCAATGGCTTTGGTCTTTCTAGCTGGGGGACAGGGTGGAGAAAAGTACTGGCAAGGTTACAAATAGAAAAAAGGCAAAAATCATCCAGCACCACAGGTGTGATTGTTTTTTTGAGCAGTGTTAATTCCTTAACATCCTGTTGTTGATTATGAGGTGTTAAATAGTGTTGAGGTCCTCAAAATGAGAACAGGTGCAGTAAAAACTGTATATCTTATTGGTTTTTTCAAGTACAGGAATTTACTTGTAAGTAGAAGAGCATGAGACATTTGGAAAACTCCTGCTGTCGTTAGATTGGGGTGGCCCAGTTTTGGTGTAGATAAATTTGGTAACACAAATGTGTGGTAACACCTCTGGTTTTCACTGAGACTTCATATCTGCAAAATGATTTTTGTGTGTCTAAGAAATTTCAATTAATTCTCAAAGAGCACAGATTGGATTAGTTAAATCAGTGAGGTTAATGACCTTTATTCATTCTGGTTTCAAGTGAGTTGCATCCAGAATTATTTTATTCACTCTGTACAGGAGGCCAGAGTGGAAACACCCTGTTTGCTTGTGGCATTAGATCCTTCTGTAAAGAGCTAATTAAGAGACTGAAAATTTTAGCAATTCCAATAGATTTGTTCTTTGAAAGGTCAAGCTGAATGTTAATGTTGCTGAACAAATAGATTTTTTTTAATTTTAGTTTATGAATATATGTATTGTCCTTTTTATAGGTCTGTGCATAATGAAGCCAGGCATGTACTTCATGTTTGTTTTAAAAGTGGTCTTTTAAAATACAGTGAGGGAAAACAAATACTGTGTAATAACTCAGCGTGGCTATTTCATGGCAGCAGCTTCTTGAATTTCATTTGTGCTCTTCTCAATCAGCAAGAAGAGTTTGCTGTTGCTGGGTAATTCCTGCTCTCACCAATCAATGCAAATTTGATTGCTGGGGAGAGGAAAATACACCTTGGTTATTTAGATGTGAAAGGTTAGTTGCTTCCTTCTGGAGAAAGAGAATGAAACTCATCCTGAATGCACAGCGTGAAGCCAAGGCACAGAGCTGGGCTTTGGGAGAGCTTTGGAAGAAGGTTTCCAGAATGTTCCTCGAATGTTCCTCATTCCCAGGGAACAGCAGGGCAGGCAGGGTTGGTTTCTCAGCCACGTGTGAGGCCTGGCTGGGGCTTATACAGAGTTTTATTTTGCTGTTTATTTTGAGGTCAAACCCAGTACCAAAGGTTTTCTGCTCAACTTCCATAGCAGTTCAGCCCCTCTGAATCCCAGAGGAAATTTAGGTTTCTGAATGGGAAGGCATCAGACTTTCCACATCTGCAATATTAAGTTTAATATTCTTTTTCTTGTGATTTACTGAAACGTTTCTGGTCAATACTAGTTCTAAAGTGGTCTCAATATAATTTTAATTTTTTTTTTTTTTTTTTTTACTCTGGCTTGGCTTCATTGCTCCTTGTTGAAATTAGTTCTGTGTGCCTATTGAAGAGTCAATATTACACCATTTTAGTGCTTTTTTAGCTTTGCACAGAGACTGATTCTCTGTGAAACTGATAAAGGGGCGAAATCCTCTGGATGCAGATCAGGGATTGCTTGAACTTACCTGTTTAAAATTAATGGTGATCTTTTAGATCTTGTGAAGTAAATCTTTGCAATATGGACTCCACGAGAATCCCAGCTCCAATCTCAGGGGATTTCAGTTTATTCAGTTTACAACAAGCTGAAGCTGAACTGTAAGACATGAGACATTGTTCCATAGCCCATTTTGCATCACAAATAAATACAGTAAAAAGCACCTGAGGGAGTCGTTTCCAGGATGAGATACACAGGATTCTTTTCCTTCCTGCTAACACCGAACGCACACTCGTGCACTCATTCCTTGAGCATGTTTAATCAAATTATGAATATCAGCTGAAACCCAAAGGGCATTGCAGCAGTTCTGTCGCCAAGACTGAGTTTTGCATATTCTATTTTTAGCTCCCCAGTTACGTGTGTGCTGTAAATTGCTCTTTGTGTGAACTTCTCTTCAGAGGGATCACATATGGGACCATAAAATTAGCCAGGATGCTCTGCTGAATGAGAAATATTCCCTCTTGCATTGTCTTTTGATTAAGGGGCAATTGAACCATTGATAAAAATATAAAAAGGAAATAATATCAGTGCTTGGGATAAAAGATCTGAATTTCCCTGAGAAATTAAACACCATTAAATTATTCCAACTGAACAATGGCATCATTAAATATAGCTCTTTTTAATGCTTTCCAAGATGAACTTGCTGGGTGAGCTGATTTTGCATCCCATTCGCTCCAGAGCAACTTTTGTGCTGTTGGTGTGAAGCTTTTCCCCAGCAAAGCTTCCTGTTCAGTGCTCCTGGTTCAAATGGCTTTCCCACATGGAATTAAATCAGCCTTCATGCATTTGTGGCTGTGAGATGTGATGGGGACTGCAAAGCCTCTCTGAGAGCAAACCTTGCATTTTGGGAGTACTTTGATTGCACTTGGACAGCAGCACACTGATCTTGGATATCAGGGAGGAATAATGAAACACCAAAAACCTAAACCACTGATTTGAGCTCTTCTGTGCAGCCCTTGCTGCCATAATTTCAGTTTTAATTAGAAAGGTATTTCTTCTTTTAATTTCCTGGAGGGCTGTGATTCCTGCTGGCTGGGTGGGATGTGTTTGATTAAGAAGACACCACAATTAGCATTTTCAGTGCAGTGGAAAAGCCCCAGCTGGAGCTGTTGTTGTGAGGATCTAGCACAGACTTTTCATTTGCTGCTCGATGGGTGCTGAGGGAGGAAAAGCTCCCTGTGCCTGTGCTGGGGGAATATCTGGGTCTGCAGAGGGGTTTTCAGTGCTGTTCTGGTTGGGATTTGGTGCATTTGCAAACCTCGAACCAAAGGAAGAGATGTCCCAGGAAAGTGCGAAACATTCCCACCTTTCCACATTCACTCACTTTTCCTGCAGGAAAGGAAGTGAAAATACCTTGTTCTATTTGTTAGTAAATATTCATCAAGTCATGAGTGTGACCTGGGAAAACTTGTGGAATAAAAAGTCCTGTGTTAGATAAAACCTCAAAGAGTAAATTAAATAAACCAGAAAGAGCACAGACAATTTTATGGCAGCTGAAAGGCAGAGCAGGTAGCTAACCCTTTATATATAGAAACTATCAGGAGGAATGACATTCTACAGACGTGAAATGGGGAAAGTAATGGAAAATGAGATATTAGCACAAGAGTTGCTCTGCAAGAATAGATGCAGATCTGTTGTTGGCATTGGGAGCATGGATGGGGCAGCCAGGTGAAGGTTCTTTGATTTGGGAGAATAGATTTACATCCCAAGCACGTGCAGCTCTCTGGGTTGTTGGAAACACAGTGTTCCTGTCAGGAACAGACTTTAAAAAGGTGTGCAAAGTGCAAAATATGCTTCTTTCTTAGAGATTTATTTATTTCTTAGTCAAAGACTGAATTTTATTCATCAAATACTTGAATTAATCTTGATTTTTAAAAATTTGTTTGATCAGATTGGAAAAAAGCCTCAATAATTATATATATATATTAATTGGCCAACAGAAAATTACTTCCATTTCCTGTTACCATTCATCATTTCAACACTTTCCATGTAGCAAGGCCTTTTGGAAAACAACTTTAAGATTGTTTTGGGGAATATGGGGATTTGGAAGTTTCCTACCAAATAATTTCAAAACTTGAGGTGTAGTAGGTATGTTTATAGATTTTTCCATACTTTCTCCCACATTAATATATAAAGTTATTAGTGATGGGAAGGAGGATTGAAATGTCACCTTTTTAACAGTAGTTGCTTGTGGCTGCCTAATTCTCATCTGACAGACCAGAGACCTTGCCTTTATCTGTCTATTTATATTTATTTATATATTTATATTTATATAATTTATATTTATATTTATATATATTTATGTAATATATTATATATATATAATATTTATACATATTTCTGCTTCTCTCTATTTATTTGAAGTCTTGTTTTGCAAATGGAAAGGGGCAAGGACACCCTAACTGTTTAGGAAATATTTTCTAATTTCATTTTTACAAAAGCTCAAGCCCCAATAGATCAGTTTAGGCCATACCTATCCACAGAAAATCAGGGAATTTCTGTGTCCTGAGGCTACAGCAGCTGAACTGTCTGCCAAGGGCACTCTGCTAAATGAAACTGCCATTGCATGGCACTAGAATTCCCTTTTTATTCCAAGGAGAACCATAAGAAAAGAGCTTTTGACCTCCAAACTGCCTTTTTTAGTTATTTTGGCATATGGAATTGCAAAGCTATTTTTACTCGCAGGTATGGTTTGTTCCCAACCTGTTCTCTGTTTCTTGCGTTGAAATACAGAGATCTTTCCTATTTATTTTTGCTGTACATAGAGGTTCAATTAATCTCGTATTTCATCCAGTTTAGTTCACCCATTGCTGCTAAGAACAACTCCAAAAAGATACATTTAAAAAACCCTCCAGACACAAAATACGAGGACAGAAATGGGCACAGAAGCGGTAAAAAAAAAATGTAGTAAGTATTGATTGAGGAAAGCGTTCACTTATGATAACTTTAAATGACAGCAGAGTAACTGGCGTGGCCTAAATGCTGTTTTATTCCCTCTGTAGTTCCCTGCCACCGACATCAAGACACAAATAAAAGTGGCAGCTCCAGGTGTGGATTTGAAATCTTTGGGGAAAAAAAAAAAAATCGGTGAATTATCAGGTGGTCAAGGGGCCAGTCCAGGCTGAGCTGCCTGTTGAGAGCTTTGGGAGCAAAGAGAGAATGGAAAAAGGAGTGAGAACCCTGAAAACAGAGCAGGGAGGGCAAACTGAGAGGGGAAAAGGGGAAACTGCCAGAGCTGATTCTGACTTGGCAGCAGCAGAGCTTGCAAAGTTCTTCCCATCATGTTCCCCCTTTCCAGTGGGGTTTTTCCTGTTTTTCTGTGTGTTCTCCTCACAGATCCAGGCTTTATCCACAGGGAGATCTGCAGTGCTGGTGTTGGTGCAGAAGGGCTTGGGGCAATTGTGCTGACAATTCAGCAGTGACCATCCTTCATCATGTTTGTTTATCTCTGCCTGCTTTCTTCAGGCAGCGCTCAAAAGGAAATTCTGCCTTCAGACACTGTCGGGATTTGATCATTTGTGTCTGAACGACGGTGAGGAGGAGAAGTGCTGTTGGACAGGCATTTTATGGAAGGATAGGTCTGTGGAAGGTTTTATCCACACATAATGATACTAGAAATCAATAAACAGGAAGAAATATTAATTTTTGCATCTTAGTCCATGCAGTGGCACTGGACCAGCTGGTTGTTGGTGTCACTGGTTTGGGATGAGGGAGGCAAGAGGAAGGAGGAACGGGAATCTCCTTCCTGCACTGTCCCTGTGGGATACATTTAGGTTGGAAAATCCTCTCCTTGGGTGATTAAAGCCATCAAGAAAATGGTTCAGAAAAATGTGTGAGAGGAACTGGGAGAGGAATTCAAGGATCCTAGTTTTATTCCCTGTCTGGAAAAGAACAGGGGGATTTGGATGGACTCATGAAACTGCTTCAGGTTTCACAGTTTGGATTCTGCAGCCTCAGGGGCACAAGAAGTTACTTAATTTGGGATACCAGGAGAAACCCAGAGGAGAATCTGCTGAGCAGAAAATCAGTGTATGGTTTTCAGGGTGGCACCTTCCAGCAGAGCAGGGTGGATTTAGATCAGGAAGGAATCCCAGGAATCAAGCAACTTGTGGATAATGCTGTAAGTCATTTATTGGCTGCTTTCAGCACATTCATTTGTGCTGGAAATTGCTGAAAATTGCTGAATGTGCTCTTGTTTTTGAGGAGCTCAGGTGATGGTGTTAAAATATCATCTGTGTCTCCAGCTAAATGGGGCCTTCGAGCCATTTTAAACGAAAAACTTGGTTGATTTGATTGAAAATTGATTGAACCGATTTCCAAAAATCTGTATATTTTGTAAGAAGTTTTATTTCCTAGGCAAAATAATTCCCATTATAGGTAAATCAATATCTTAATCTGATTTTTTGGTGTTTCGTTCCCAGCATTACACAACTGTGTAAGTAGCTATAAATTATGGATGGGAACAGACAAAGAATCTTTCTATCCATAAGCAAGACACCCAAAAAATCCCCCACAACAATTCTTTAAAACTTTTCCTAAAGCCCTTGGTAAGCATTTTCTCAGAATAAATCAGGCAGGGAAAAAAACCCCAACCTATATTGTCCATATTATTTACTGTGTAAATAATAATTATCAGGGATAATAGATCATGTAGTTAATTGTCTGTGCTTCTAGGAGTGGTAATTAGCAGATAGTAATGATCTTCACACATCACTTGCCATTGGGGTGGTGTAGAACGAGAGGTACAAATAGAGCTTTTCTCCCTAAATTAGCAACTGACTTAATAATTGAAATAACTGTGTTTAGGGCAGGCTGGGGTGGGACACACCCCTATCCCAGTGCTGCTGTCCCTGCCTTGGCACGGGGACTTTGTCTTGCCAGGAAAAGCTGGATTTTAATGAAATCTTGGGGTTTTTCGAGTTGTGAGGGGTGGAATGGAGTCAGCTGCCTAGGAAGAGAGGGATTTGGGAGCAGCAGAGAGAGAGCAGGGATGGGAGCAGGGCCATACCATGCATAGGGCCAGGAGTGAAGCCATCCCATCCCATCCCATCCCATCCCATTATCTCATTATCCCATTATCCCATTATCCCATCCCATCCCATCCCATTATCCCATCCCATCCATAGGGATATAATTTCATATATTAGCTTTATTTTTTTTCTTCTTGTTGCTATGAAAAGGAGTAAATTAGATTTTTACCTTGCTATGATGCAAGAAATATTTTCCTATTACCTTGCATAGGATTTTCTATTTTGTTATTTATCTCATGTTCATGTTCTTGTCTTGCACTTATCATGTCCTGGCATGAGAAGAGTCATTTATGGGATAACCTCCAACTCTTCCCAATAGTGCAGGCTTTAAAAATCACTGTTTCCTGCAAGGTGCTCCACGGTGTTTTCATCTGGATTTATAAATACTGCTTCTTCTTCTCTGATCATTTTAGGNTGATTTTTTTTTTGGCTTTTTTTTTTTTTTTTTTTTTTTTCCTTTTTTTTTTTTTTTTTTTTTTTTTTTTTTTTTTAGTCTGTTGGCACAATGAATGATTTTAGAGTGTTGTGCTTCATCTCGTGCCTCTGCTGCCCTGCTGAGGTAAAGCCATCACACCTTGGAGCAGATTGATGTGCTGAGGGGATGTGGTGCTAACACTTTCCAGGGAATATTCTCAGTATTCTCAGGGAGCATGTTTTCCTGATAGGAGCTTTTGTTTTCACAAGAGCTGGGGTAAACCAATTACTTCAGGCACATTTGTTTTAATGCAGGTTTTCTTTGTGCTCTCAGTCTTAGGAACAGGAAGCTAATAGCTCCACTGTGATGATTTAATACCAATTTTGCAGAAAATGGTGGTGGTTTTAGAATCCAAGCTACACAAACAGGTTGAATAGAAATCAATGTGGTGGGTGAATCACCTCATAATGAAATATGACATTAATTTCCTTTCAGATTTATGTTGTGTAAATATATATTTTATATACAATGTAGTTTTAGTATGTTTTATTTTTACTCTCAGAGCTGCAATGTGGTTTTTCTCTGGGGGGGGAAAACCCCAACCAATCACCAAAAATCTTCAGCTGGTACAAGATCTGAAGTACAATGGATCAGGAATAAAGACTGTGACAGAAAATGTGCTGATTTCAGAGCAATTAATGGCAGGAATTACTTTGCAGACCTAAACAAGGCTTTAAATTGACTTTCATTGCTATTCTTTGTGACTGACCTTGCACTTCACAAGATATAATAATTTTCTGTTAATGTAAGCACAACATTGTATTTCTTTTGAGCTACAGGTAGTTTAGAAAGTTGCTATTGAATATAAGATAAGTAAAATCTATGCTTCAATTTCCCATTCCTGCTTTCTCCTGCAGGTAGAACCCATTTTTCTGTCAAACTTCCAGTTTTCTCTTGTATGTGAAGCTCTTGGCTCCTTTGGTGTACAAACAATCACATTTCTGGGTTATTTACAAGTGAGCATGGCAAGGTGGCCAAAAATCCTGGCTTTTGTGCTTTTCGAGGTGGTTCTGAATGAGCCAGAAAAATCTCTGGGATGCTGGAGAATTGTTCCCAGGGATTCCTGAGGGGCTCTGGCTTCCCAAAGGTTCATGGCTGTGATGGATCCAGGTTCTCAGGGGCACGGGATTTTGGTAGGGAGGAGGCAGGAGATGTGTTCCACAAAATCCTTTTCCCAGCCGAAGCCTTGTGGAGGAGACAGGAAGATTTCAAAGGAAAAGCTGCTGGGTTGTTTTAATTCAGTCAAAGCCATACAGCCCCTTAGCACTGCTGGGGAAATGACAGAGCTGCTTTGCAGGCTCATTGCATGGGAAAATGGAGCTTCTGGAAGTTATAAAAATGTAGGATAAATGGAATAAGTGCATCTGTGAGTCTGCCTTCTTGTGTGTGAGTGAAGCACACAGAGCAGAAGAGCCTGTCTGGCCCCTGGGAGCACTTGTGGCGACCCTGGGACCTCTTCTCTATGGGAAATCCTGGAGAATGCTGGGCACAAGGTGTGGCTCAGTGGCCACGGCACCAGAGTAAAGTCTTGAGCATATTAAACAGCTCCACTGCAGGTTTCTTATGCCATTGTCGTTTTCCTGTCCTTTCCACTTTTCATTCCCTCACATTCCCCTTCACTCCAGAGGAGGAGGTCTGGCAGTGTTCAGTGCTGATGTGATAGGGGCTGAGTGTTTGAAAGAGGTGAGCAGCAAGAGAATTTTTCCTTGAAGAAGGCCAGGATGTTGCAGCTCCCCATCGCTGTCCCATTTCCTGCTGAATGAATGAATAATCAGGCACAACTTGGCTACAGCTCTGTCTGCTGCTCTGCCCAGCCAAGGCATCGCTCCTGGTGTCCTGACAGGGACAGGGCCTGGCCAGAGGACTGAATTCCCAGTGCATCCCAAACATCATCCCACCAATCATCCACAAAAATCCCTCTGAGAAAATATTAGATTAGCATTGCTCGAACAGATTATATCCACTCGAGCTCATGCATTTGCCTGCCCAGCCCCCAGTGGAACAAACCAAAACCAATTTAAAAATAGTCGCAGCTGATAGTGCTGGTCAAGAGGAGGACATTTTGTATCAGCAGTGAAATATCTGCTCCTGGTGGTTTTAGACTGCTTTGGAGATGGATGCTTGAAGAACCCTTCTCCTGACTCTGGAAATGAACAGAGGAGATCTATAATTATGATGGGCTATAATCAGGAGCCTCAATCAAGTGAAAAAACTTCCTTTTTTCGTGTGTCTACATTTGCTTTGCACTTGCTAAATTTAGCTCCTTCAACTGTACAAATTGTTTGGAGCTGTGGTGCCACCAGAAAGGCAGTGAGAATTAAGATTATTCTTTGCTTTGGTTTGGTCTTTCTAGAAATTTGGTTTTCCTATCTGAGATATTTTTAATAGAAAAGTAGACAATGCAGAGTATTATAAGTCTCCTGCATGTGAAAACTGGATAGACAGATCAGCCACCTGTAAATACTCATTCTTTTTTGGCAATTCAGGTTTTTGATGTGCACATGTAGAGGTCATGCACTTTCTGTTATCTAGTGTGTGATTAAATTCATTTACAGTTTTATCATTATCACAGCTAACATTTTTCAGATGGTGGCACTGAGTTCTGGTGAGCTTTTTTTGGGAGGGGAGGTTTGGTTGCTTGGTTTTTCCACTTCTAATGACCTAAAAAGCACAGAGAAGGCCATGTAAATAGAAAGGTGAAATATATAAATACCATGGAACAGATGATGGGTTTCACACTTTGTGGCTGAAATTCATGCATGATGGCCAGGCAAAAACAGGCGTGAGATGCACTTCCTTTTTAAAAATTGTGATTAATTTTGATTAAGAAATTTAGCTAGATAACAAAAGTTGAGGAGTTTCAATGATCACATGGTGAATAACATTGAATAATGTATTCCTAGGCAGCCTTGGTGGGAGAAAGGCTCGAGATGTGAGGAGAAAACTGTTGATAAATTACTAATTAGTATGGCAGGGTGGCTCAAAGGGCATTTTCTGAATGTACAGATGCTACTTTGATCCCTGCTATAACTGAAAAAATGTACCTCAGTTTCCTTAAATCTAAAAGATGAGCTTGGGCCCTAAAGCAGATGCTTTAAACTTTTAATGTTGGCCAACCCCATGTAAATCCCAGCGCTGGGTCCAGTTAGGGAAGACACTTTTTAAATGGGAAACATTGCTTCAGAACTGGGTTTTCCCTGCCTGAAGAGCTCCACCCCAGGCACTTTGTGTCCTGTTTGGGTCCTGTTGGTGTCCTGTTTGGGTCCTGTTTGGGTCCTGTTGGTGTCCTGTTGGTGTCCTGTTTGGGTCCTGTTGGTGTCCTGTTGGTGTCCTGTTTGGGTCCTGTT
>VZRM01007391.1:198009-351560 GCA_013397955.1 Grantiella picta | reverse complement strand
TCCTGTTGGTGTCCTGTTTGGGTCTTATTTGTGTCTTGTTGGTGTCCTGTTTGTTCCTATTTGTGTCCTGTTTGTGTGCTGTTTGTGTCCTGTTGATGTCCTGTTTGGGTCCTGTTGGTGTCCTGTTTGGGTCCTGTTGGTGTCCTGTTTGGTGTCCTCTTGGTGTCCTGTTTGTGTCCTGTTGGTGTCCTGTTTGGGTTCTGTTTGGCTCTCTGCTTGCAGCTCTCCCAGAGCCAGCTTGGCCCCACCAGGCCCGAAACCCGGAGTTTAACTCAGGTTTAACCCAGGTTTAACCCAAGGCAGCAGCTCTGGGATCTCGTTAAGGAGGCACCAGTTGCAGCCCTGCCAGCAAGTGCAGTTTCTCTTTTGAAATGAAAAATGCTCAGCTCGGTTGCTGCT
Organism: Grantiella picta; assembly: GCA_013397955.1. Taxonomy (NCBI): domain Eukaryota; kingdom Metazoa; phylum Chordata; class Aves; order Passeriformes; family Meliphagidae; genus Grantiella; species Grantiella picta. The sequence goes on along the minus strand of VZRM01007391.1, from coordinate 351,161 downwards.
CATGACACTTTGGGAAATGTTGGCCAAATAGATGGGAGAAATCATTAGAAATTTATGAAATCAATTAATCTGCTCTTAATTTGAAGCAGTTTGGTTTAGAAATTGTACCTTTATCACTTCTGTCCTGTGTTCTGAAGATATTGGTAACAGGGGAGAAATGATCTTGCTTTCTTTATAGCAAACTCCAACAGAATCCTTGCTCTTAGAGATATTTAAAGTAAATTAGTTGTTAATTAAAGTTAGTTAATAACAATTGCTGTGCCTAATTACTTTCATTATATAGGTTACTTGTCAACAGCTCTCGTTTGCACCTGAAGCTGGGGTGGCAGCAGAATAAATCCAACAATTGCCAGTTCCCTGGGGCTGTGTGAAAGGACAGGAGTGCAGGTTTTAGTGGCCGTAGTTGGAAAGGGAATAGGGAATTTTCCAAATTTAGAGCTAAATTGTCATGAAATGGCACCTTTTAAGGGAATATATGAATGGGTTTGATCAATAACAATAGGAAGGTCCCTAAATATGGATGAATGATATCTTATAGTGCAATAAGTATGCCACGATTCCTCTGGAGAAAATGTGGAGACAAATCTGTGCTGGTAAAATTCAGTTTAATCTCATCTGGAAATACCAAGTATCCTAATCATAACTAAGCATTAATCAGTGGTGTCATAATAAGGCAGAGTTCATTATTTGCACTGTGGTGTGTTGCATAAATGTACTTCTGGTTAAAAAATACTAATTTTTGTTTTAATTAGCAGTGAGGGTGGGCTAACATTGGCACAGGTTGCCTCTAGAGTTTGTGGAGTCTCCCCCTCTAGAGGGAGACAGCCCTGAGCAACTCCCTAATTTTTAAAAAATCGTGTACAAACCTGACATTTCCATCTTTCTCTAGCGAGGAGACTCAACAATTTTCACGTTTGTGGCAGTATTTTTTGCCTTTTTCCCCCCTTAATGAACCAAAGGCAAATTTGTCCTTCAAATTAAAAGGACGATTTAATTATTTGCTATTAAAATTCAGGGCAAATTGTAAACTCTCTCTGAATGTAAAAATAGGTGAGTCAATGAGAGGGAGGGTGGGGAGTGTCACCCCAGCCCCTCAGTGTGTTCTTCACGCCTGATTTCCCCTCCTTTCCCAATCACTCGTGGGGGAATTCATGGGCTGAATCCTTTTTTGCCTTGTTGCTGTTCTGTGAGCTGAAAGGAGCACGAGTCCATATTCACTGAGCCACATCAGCCTGGCTGCTGGGAAATGTCACCCTGATCCATTGCATAATTCCAGCTGGTCCCCTCGGAGGGGTGATTGCCGTGCTGGTCTTGCTGAAAGATGCTGAAATGCACCATTTTGATAGCAATTTCTAGCTGACCAAACTTGGCCTCATCTCCAGCAGCAGCAGCAGCAGGAGGATTTGGTGCCACAGCCCTGCCTGACATTGTGGCATCGTGCTCAGGGCTGCCTTCACATAATGGGGGAAATCATGAATTAATTACCCCCTAAAAATGAAATAATTATCCTGCATCCCAGCTAATTGGAGGCAGGAAGCCTTTGAATATCCTCCAGCTGTGGTGGGAGAGCAAATGGTGTCAGTTGTACCTGGATAATCCCATCATTCTGGCTGTGCACAGATGAGCTGCTGCTTCAGCTGGTACAGTAGTGAGACCAAAATTCCTGGTACCCTTTTCCCAGGGAGTTTGGGCAGAACTGATAGTTAAATGGGTTTAATAACCATGAGGGATATTCAACAAGAGGTAATTCAGGAGCTTCCCCAGCCACGAGAGTAACAACTGCGTGTAGAATTTTGTTATTATAAAATAATCTCTCTCCTCCTTCTCTCTCCTCACATCAGAAGGGACAGTGAGAAAAGGGAGGTTTAGTAAAGAAGTATGGTAAAAATGGGAATTATTTCCTAATGGAATTATTAGAATTCCTAATGGGAATTATTAATTCCTGATGGGAATTATTTCCTAATCTAATGTTAGAAGTTGGAGCACCTCTTTAGGCACCTCTTTGTTTAGATTTTTGATCCCAGTCTTCACATTTTACATCTCCTGTGCATGTTCCATTCTGCTTTCATTTTAGGTTGTCTGGATGTGGGATGAGCTGGCAATTCATTGCCTGTCAGCCAGGATTTGGAATAAATTGCCTTGGTTTTGAGAGGCTGTCGGTGGTGGCTGCAGCTGCCTAAAGAGTGCAAACTTGGGGTGATTTGTTTGGAGAGATGGAGCCAAATTCCAAATGTATGAGCCACAGGGCTTTGAAATTATGGACGTGCAATCGTCGGACTCAAAAAATGGTGCAAACTGATCAAAGTCAGGGATTCAGAAGCTCTCTGACCTTAAGGGATGTGGACCTCTCATTCTTGGGAATTGAAATGAAGTAAAGGCAGAGATTTATGTCCATTCAGTGGATAAATATTTTTAACCTTTTGAAGGAAAAAAGAAGATAAATTTACTTTCTGGTGAACAGGCACAATGTACATGAGTGGCAACACCCACGTTAATCTACTCAGCACTGTGCAAAAGAATAAGAAACACCATTAAAGTGTGAAATATTTGGCTTTAAATGCAGTGAGTGAGCTCAGGACAGTGAAGTTCTGCAGTCTGGGGCTCCTGGTGCCACAGAGGTTACACAACCAGCCCCAAGTCATTAACTGCTCTTCTCCGGTCCCTTCTGTGACCCCAATTCAAAGTGACTTTTGCCTTTATTTTAACTGAAGTTCAGCAGCCCTGGACCTTGCAGTGAGGGTTCTGAGCTGGGAAATAGCTGTTTGCTCTCACAAAGCATCCTGCTCTGAGTAAAACACTGCAACTCATCCACCACGAGTATGGAAACCACTGAAAATTCCAAATAGTGTGAAGATAAATTTGCACATATTCTTATTCTTTTATTCTTATTGTTATTGTTATTCTTATTGTTATTCCTATTCTTTTATTCTTTTATTCTTTATTCTTGTTCTTTATTCTTATTCTTGATTCTTATTCTTTATTCTTGTTCTTCTTTATTCTTTATTTTTATTATTAAGTATATTATTATAGCAAATCTCTCCTTAAGGGTTGCAAAGATCAGAGTTTACCCAGATATAAAGACTGATTTTTAGATCTATTTAAAGACTACGAAAATAAATTCACATTGTTTTAAGGGTGCGCAGCTGCTGCCAAGTGTTTGTAGGGAGACTGTTCTTCTCTCATGGGCTCATGGGATTGATATATTTTTGATTTTCCTCCCCATCCCATTGCAGGGGGAAGGTGAAGTGAGCAAGGAGCTCCATTTTTGGTTGCCAGCTGGGGTTCAACCATTGCTGTGGCACCAGAAAGCAGAGAAATTCTGAATACAAACTGAACCTGCTGAAGGCTGGTATTTCACTGCCTTCTGATGGCCAGCAGAGCTTCTGGAACCATTTTGTAATGGGAAACTTTTTTTAGTTAAATAAAGTTTTCAATTCTTAATCCTTGGCTGAAAATGACTCACCCCTCTCGTTTTGCAGCTTTTCTCTAAGATAAGCTGTCCTTTCTAAAGCTCTGTTGGTTTAGCTTGAAGTCAGTTGAAGAAACCTGCATCTACAAAAAGATGAAACGTTTGGTTATAAATTAGTATGTTTTAGTATTTTTAAAGATATTTTACATTAAAATATTAATTCAAATTATGTAATGAGGGAATACCTCTGAATTTGATAGCACTATAGTTTTTTAGTAGTTCTTTTTATTGTATTAGGAATTTAAAAACAAAAATGTCACGTGGTTTGAACAGCATTCATCCTTGTTATTTTAAATTTTACATTTATCATGTTTAATTATGCAGAGAAAATTCCTGCACATCCTGGTCCATTTTCTCTTTTGTTTGAGTAAACAGAGTATGAAGTGGGAATCTTTTGCAACTTAATTTTAATTTTTTTTTGTTTTCCTGTCTGTGTTCCTGTTGGGAGGTTGAAATAGAACACTCAACAGTGATACAGTATTCTAGCCAAGCTCATTTTTTACGTAAATAAATTAGAATATTTGCAGTCATTGTTATTCTAAAGGAGTACTTCAATCTGTAGAACACAGGAGAGTTACATACAACAATTTAAGACTTCAGATAATATGTGAAGTCCTCACATTTTAATTTAGAAGAACCACTTGGATTTTCTCACAGTCTCCTCTCTCCTCACATCAGAAAGGGCAGTGAGAAAAGGGAGGTTTAGTAAAGAGATATGGTAAGAATGGGAATTATTTCCTAATCTAATTTTAGAAGTTGGAGCACCTCTTTAAGTTATGCCAGGGTTTTATTTTTCTCCTTAAAACCTTTTATTAGTCAATTATTTCCCAGTGAAACAACTTTGAAAACTCCCTTTGTAATCCACATTCAGTATCAGGTCAATACTGGCTTTGGGTTGGTATTTTTAAGCCTTGGTAATGCAGCTGTACTTTGACCTAGAAACCTATTTCAATGTGCTGGTTGTAACCACTGCTTTTGAAACATCTGTCTGGGGTTTCTTTCTCATCTGAGCCACAGTTGAAATGTTGTCGGTAAATAACACAGAGGCTTGGGAGAAATGGTTGGAAAAGATTGCTCCAGGGTCCCGCCTGGGGGAAGATCTTCAGGTGAGGAGGTGAGGAACAGTTTGCAGGTGAGCTGTGGGGAGAGAAGATTCTGGAGCTGCCCTGGGTAAACCACAGCTTGATCCAAGCCTTTCCCTTTCCCAGGGCTCCGTCCTGCCCAGAGTCACGAAACTCTTCCCAGCTGATTGTTCCAGAGTAACCCCATCAGGCTGTCCTTGTTTTCCAGGTGCCACCAAGCGCAGAATCCAACGAGAAATAAATTTAGCTGCAGCACGGCAGGAAGTCGGAAAGGCAGCAGCTTCTGCAAGGGATTGTCAAGAACAATCTGCAAGGAGGCTGCTGCTGGCATATAGATGGGGAGCTGAGCAGGGCAGGGAAGGAAGCGCTCCGTGCCAGCTCTCAGCACCATATGCTTTCCCCTAATGTAATGCACAGGGAATATGGAGACAGCAGCTGCTCTGCAGGGAGGTGGCCACTTGCTAGATTTGGAAACCTTTCCGAGGTGTCTGTTCCTTTTCTTTTCACGGGGATTTTTTTTCCCCTTTGCTTACGTATTTGCATTCAAAAGATGTTCCCTGAAAGGAAGTTATTTTTAGGCCATGGTAAGAACAGGGGAGTGTGATCTACTTTTTGATGTGAAGAGAATTTTGGAAGGTCTCTGATATTTAGTTTTTTTGTACAGTGAAATGTGGGTAGGTTTTTCTTTTCTTGATATCCATTTGCATCTGGGCACGATGAAACAATTAGTATCAATTAATTATTGTCTAGTATTGTCTGACTGTGATGGAAAGTTTTGTCTTTCCTGGGTTTCCACATGTGTTCCAGGGGTCTGATCACATTCATTTAAATGTCAATTTTCACTGAGTTCAGTAGCAGAGAGAAGCATCAATGAGGATTTGGATCTAAAATGGAAAGAGCTGGATTTAATGTGCCCAGAGGAATGATCTTCCCTAACATCCATCACTACCCAGGCCCTGAAGTTGATTTCTCTATTGCTTTGAGAAACCTGAAGTTCTTGTCACATTTCAGGAGCTCTGTGCCCGCAATGCCAGGAAAACAAACCTTATTTATGTAAACAAAACTGGATTTTAAAGGGTATTTTTTTGACTCCTGAGGTTTTCATGCCCACTGATTGCAGCTCCTTTCAGATACACCTCACAAGGAGCATTTGCATTTTGAATTAAGGATTCTTAAGTAAATTTGAGAATCCAGAGGGAAGTTACATCACAGTATAATGAGGTTACAGCAGGACAAGTTGTTATAGCAGGTAATAAAATTAATATATCACACTGACATTTTTGCTGAATGTCAGTGTTTTACAGTGACCCTGGGGTGGTGTTAAAATGCCATGGCAACACCAGAGTGACCCATATTAGTCAGTAAAAATGATGGTTCACATAAAAGAAAGATGTTACAACCCTTTTTAGAAGGATAAATCTCTTGGAGACAGATTTGGGGTTATTCTGTGTTGTTCATCGTAGCTTCTCTCTGAAAAGGAAATGACATTAATCTACCTGTCACCAGGTATAAATCTTCCTGCTGATAGGGAGATGATTCCTATGGAAAAATTCCTGTTTATTTGTTTACTTCAGTTCTAGACCAGTCTCTCTGACCTTCATTTTTTAAACCAGCTGCAATCGGCGGTTTTCTGGAATAATTAATTACTAATGCTTATTTAAAAGGTCCCCTTTTCCCTTTTTGTGGCCACACTTGGTGCAAGAATTCAGATCCAGTAAGATGAGATTTGCAATTTTAATCATTCTCTGCATGAGCCCTCATCCCAGTGAGGGACAATGTAGAGAATTCCATCTATTTAGGAATCCTAATTCTGAAGTAAACTGGATTTTAAAGTGAAATTAAACATGGATTCTGAATATAGTCCTGCAGTCCTAATTCTGCAAAACGTGAAGTAAATCTTTTAACTCACATTAAAAATGAAGTCTTAGAGTCTTGAGCCAAATCAAAATCTGTTTTCAGGGCAAATGAAAGCTGTGAGATTATTTCCTGTTTTTATTCCCATAAGGGGAGTTTAGCCCTGGCTTAAGGAACACTTTCCTAATTCTATTGAGCGTAAGAAAATAGAAATTATCAACAATCTATGGGTCACACTTTGGCCAATTTAAGTCTGGGGTCTTGGCACAGGAATATTTTGTTTGGGGTGTATTACACTTCCAAGAAACTTTGTAAATTATGTATGTGTTTATATTTTAAATGGGAAGGTAAAGTCTTTCAGGACTGAGAATTGGTAGAAGCTGCACAATGTTTATTTAGCCTATTCCATTTTTTTTTTTAACATCTAAATAATTTATTTGTCTGAGGAAGCAGACTGAAGTATAATAATTCTAGAAATGGGTGTTTTTAGATACAGATTTTTTTTCACTGAGGTTTGTTGTTATGGTTGGATGGAGATTTATTTTTGCATAAAAATGTCTGCTTGGAGAAAAAAGGGATACAGCTTTCTTTAACTCACTGTTTTAACCATGAAAATCAGCAAACCAATGTGATTCTAAGAGAGAAAAGAGAGGATTTCCTCTCTTTGTGACAAGTGAGAATTACTTGGTTTAGAGCCTAAAGAAAGTTACTTCCTGTTCAATGGATTGCCCAACCATCACAAGCTGCCAATGGCTAGTTGAAGAAAAAAGAAATGCAAAAGACCAAATGTGGCTAATATTGTCTGAAATGTTTCTTGTTGTGAGGAGATGCTTCAGGTCTGTTGCAACTCCATGAATTTTTTTCCATGTTTTTAAAACCTGGAAGATTCATGGCTGCACAGCTCAGATTTTAAACTGTACCCTGTGAGTTCACTAATTGTCTAATTGCTCATTATTAGAGAAATTCATCTCCATTTCTTTCCTTCTCTCCAGCCACCAGAAAAAGAGGGTGGGCTGCCTCGCCAGGTGGGCAATAAGACAGAGTGTGGCCTGCTGGGATTTGTGCTGGATTTGAAGCAGGATTACGAGCCTGTGCGGAGCCTCATCCCCGAGGAGAAGCTCTACAAGGTTTACACCTTCAACTCCGTGAGGAAGTCCATGAGCACAGTCATCAAGATGCCGGACGGCAGCTTCCGCATGTACAGCAAGGGCGCTTCCGAGATTGTGCTCAAGAAGTAAGAGCAGGGGATTGGTGGCCTTCTTCTTCCAAAATGTAAAGCATTCTGATGCTAGTACCTGGGAATTTCGGTGTTTGGAATGTGCTGCTTACACCAGCAATGTGACACACTTTGGCAGTATAAGCTGCTATTATTATCTTTTAATTTTCTGAAGTGCTCGCTCTTGCAAAATTGGCTTATTTTTCTTACCCTTGGCTGCCCAAGAATTGGGTCTGAGTTTGGTAATTTACAAATGGGTTCTTTACATTCAAGCCATTTGGAAAAGAAGTAATTTTCAATTTCATTGTAAGCCGTCAGCTCTTTGGGAATTGAAGAAATAACGCATGAAGGGCTCTTGGTTTCTGTGTAATAAGTTCCAAATTCTCTCTGATATTTCAGTAGTGAATCTTCTGGAAATTTCCACCAGAAACTTAAAACTTGCCATCAGAAAAGGAAAGCGTTGACTGAGATGAGCTGATACAGGAAATTCTTTGGCAGCCATGCGGACACACCATGAATTTTTCTCCTCTTTCCCTCCCCCAAACCAGGTGTTCCAGGATCCTCAACGCAGCCGGTGAACCTCGCATCTTCAGGCCCCGCGACAGAGACGAGATGGTGAAGAAGGTGATTGAACCCATGGCCTGTGATGGGCTCAGAACCATCTGTGTGGCTTTCCGAGACTTCCCCAGCAGCCCCGAGCCCGACTGGGACAATGAGAATGACATCTTATCTGACCTGACCTGCATCTGTGTCGTTGGCATCGAGGACCCAGTAAGGCCAGAGGTACAGCCAGTTCTTATCTTACAGAAAACTGAACTTAATTGGAATTACAGGTTCCTTACAGGTTTTATCTCTTTTTTTTTTTAATTAGCTCTGTCAGAGAAGCTGAAAGTGAGCTTTAGAAATGGGTTTTATTTGATAGAAAGCCAAATAATTAAGGTGATAAAATTCAACTATCAATCAGCTGATATTAAATAAAGAAATATAGGGCTTTTTGAGCTGCAGGACTGAGATGATCAGCAGAGCTTTCAGTATGCTCCCACGTGTTAAAGAATTTTCCTTTAAGCAGTGTAGGGATGTGCAACTCTGGAAGTAGAGAAGACAGTGCAGGGATTAAAATTGCTATGATAATAATGGCAGTTCTCACAGAAACTGGAATTTTGCTATTTACTGTAAGAGTTGCCACTTTACTTAAGATTGTACCTAGTGACCACGCAGGACAACTTATTTTTCGTGTTGTGTTTGGGCACAGAAAGGCTGCAGATGTCATGGATATCACACTGCCATGGCTTGGACAAAAATGAGTAAAATTTCAGCTCAACTCAGCTGAGTAAATCAGTATTAGGTGTGAACAGGGGAAGCACATCCCTGCTATTACACCGGCAAATTCTATTCCTACACAAATACAAAGGGTAGAGTTAGACACTTCTGTTCTCTCTGTGTGGGGCTTGATAATTAATGGAGAGCTAATTCCATGTTAGGGTTTGGAAACAGCAACAGTAACTTTGGAATGAACATGACACAACCCCAGGTACCAACTGCACAAATGTGCCTTACCTCAGAATGGACTTCATGCTGGTTATTTTTCTCAATATGAAGGTTAAAATATAAAGCAAATCTTGCTTAGGTGACAACTGCATGATAAACTCCTTATCTCCACAAACAGCAGATAAACAGCCTCCCCTTTATCTGCCATCAGATGGTCTCTTGCTGCTAATCCATCTGTCCCCACGCCTGACATTGCAAGGCTTTCAAAATGTTGGAAAATGTCCTTTAGAAGTTCTGCCTGCAGTGTTTCTTTAATGCTCCAGCTCACATACATGGGCGTTTTGTAGGAAATATTTAGCAGAAAATGAACATAGATGTATATTTTCAGAAATATTTTGTCAGTAGCAGTGGAACTGTGAATCAATCGTCTGTCCCTCCCCAAACTGATTTATTATCCATGTTGGAAAACAGCTTTAAGTCAGGTTCTGTGTGGTGTGACAGACTGAAGGATTGGGGAGCACAGGGATTTGCAGTTATTATGGAAAATAGCTGCAAACTCTCCTTTCATGTGATTGTTGGGAGGGCGTTTTGGGAGAGAACTGCTCTTATCTCGCAGGGAATAATTTCTTCAGAGCTTGAGGTAAAAGTGAATAACGCTGTTAAAAATAGAGGGCAAATCTGAATTCTCTGTAAAGAAGCAGAGATGAAGGCAGGAAAGCATCCTATTTCTAAATAAATATTTGAACATTGTATTGAATTTCTTGTCGTTTAACACCAGAACATACAGGAACATTTCTACTTCAGTACAAGACATGCAATAAAATATTTGTAATTTCAGAATTTTACCAAATGTTAGACATCTGGGATTTAGGACTTTGGTATTTACCTTGTTTTTTGGAGTTTTTTTCACCTTGTACCTTTTGACTGTTTCAAAGTGGCAATAACATCATGAAAGTATTTAAACCAGTGTTTAAATTATTACTTCTCTACATATTATAAGAAGGAGTAGCAGTACCTTGGGGGGAAGAAATGAACCAATAAACCCTGAGCCAGGAGAAAAACATAAAGTTCAGAAAACTCTTTAGGTATGAAATGTCTGACTTGGTTGGAATATCACAATATACACATACGAAATCCCCATTGCTGATGCAAACAGTAAGATGTTGAGCAGTTATAGGGAGTATTTTGCCACAATTAAATCTGTTTAATAAATAGGCTCCCCACTGGAGTTTATGCATTTTCAAAGTGCTTTCTGTAGGGGAAAAAAAGCACACAGGTTAATTTAGACACCAGCAGCTGCTGGATTAGCAAGCACTGAACCACTTGCTTGATATTTACATTTTGTGTGTGTTTTTTGATTTTTCTTTGATAAATACTCAGGAAGAGAACAAACAGAGTGATGCCCTTCTCCTGCAGAGATTCTCTGTTGATCCTGACACTCTTTCTGGCTTGATTTTAATGAGTCTGAACTGGCTCACACTGATTTGCCAAAAGACGCCTCCAGTCTGTTATTTCTGGGAGATGAACGTAAATCCCTTCCAAATATCTCTTATTTATTTGTCACCTGATTGGGAAAGATATTCCTGCATTGGATACTTTGTGCATGTGTGCATGCATTGAAGTTTTTCTTTGCAGAGGGGAAAATAAACCAAAAAATTGTGAAATGTGTACTTAAGCTCTGCAAATCTGATGGAAAATATCTGCTTCCTCTGCCCACTCAGTCTGCCAACACTCTTTTCTCCCTTACAGCAATAAAAAAATATGAACAATATTTTAACTGTAATTACTGTACACAGTACTAAATCAGATACCACCCACCAGCTGTCCAGAAAATGACAGGAGAGGAAAACAGAATGATTTCTCCAGTTAGATGTGAGTTTGAGATGTGTTTGCAACTGGGCTGTCCTCCCCTGACCTTGTTTAATAGGACTGGCACTTCATGGGAACAGCCCTTTTGTCCTGGTTGCACTGTAATTTATTTTTCTCCTTCATGCTCCATCCACTGGGCTGGTTTTCCAGATATTCATCTAAATCTGCCCCATCCTATGCATGAGGGTCACCACAGCTCCAGTGGGGAGCAAAGGCATTTCAGATTGACAAATGGGATCTAGGCAGGGTTGTTAGTCTGGAACCTGGGGACAGCAGGAGTCATGTGCTTAAGGAATAGATTTAATCTGATTGTACATTCCCCTATAGAAACCTATTTCATATCACTCAAAGGCTTCAGGTCTATTTAACATTTCCAGGGTGTACAATTTGTGGGAAAATATTCTCGGTTAGAGATGAGAAAATGGGAAGATAAAGCTCTGTCCCTGAGTTCTGTCCTTGATTTTGTGACCTGTATTGACAGAGCCCTTCTGCAAACAGCATCTTCTGTGGTGACACTCTGAGGGTGGAGGGATTTCCTTGGGAATCCTGGGGAAAGTGCTGCCCTGGTCCTCAGTGAGGTGTTGGTTTAGGGAGGCATTTTGGAAAACAGGAGCTTCACAACAGCCTTCAATGAATGTGCACAAAGATGGTGTGAAATTATTCCCAGACTGGGAGAACCACTACCTGTGGGGTGATGTGAGGATGCTGGGTTTTCAGGGCAGACATAGAGCCTTCCTGGCCCCAGGAAATCCCTCAAAGCACAGGATTTGCCATGCTGGCTCAGAGCAAGGCTTGTCCCATCAATGCAGTGTCCTGTCCCCAGCAGAGTCCCCTCCTTGTGGCTACAGAGGAGGTTAAATATCTAGAAAAGCACAGAATTAGTGTAGTGTTGGCAATGGTGTCTCCTTTTCTGACCATTCTCTGCCCTGGTGGGTGAGATGAATCCCTTTGAATTGGCGTTGAGTTCCACAATACACTCCTGTCTGTGCTGGAGGCTGTGAGCAGCAAGGTGCACTGAACTGACAGTGGAACAAAGGCAGTAATATCCACTTGGATATCTTTTCTTAAATAGTTGTGGGGTTTTAATATTTTGTAATAACTGTGCATTGTCAGCTTCTGAGTAGGGCAGTTCCCTTCCCTATAGCTCTGTGAAGAGCTTCTGTCTTCATCAGGAGTCCTGGGCTGCTCTTAGTCTTTTGTAGGCAAAAATGGAATTTAGAGAGGTGGTGTTGTGCTGAAGAACAACATCCAGGCTGTTCTGGGCATGTGGAACACATCCCTTATTCTTCCACATCAAATCATTCTGATGGGTTTATATTGAAGAAACAATGCTTTCATAACAATGTAAAAAGGTGATGAGACTGAATTAATTGGTTAGTGATACTTAATTAGAAATGATCACTAATTAGGAGTAGTTTAAGGGAACAGAATGTTTTCTCCATCTGAAATTGAGCTATAGACATGGAACCTTTCTATAGGCTTCATGTACTCAAGTAGATGTATTAAAAGAACTTTATTTCATTATCAGGACTGAATCTTTTATTTTAATTATGAAAACCTTTGTTGTGATTTTTTTTAAAATAAGCTGTGTATGATGTCAAGTCAGAATAGAGCCCTTGCATTATTCTGACAGCCCCTGTTACACCCTGAATTCTCTTACTAATACATTTCCTGTGCAGCAGTAATTTGTCTCATGCAGGACAGGGCATAACTAAAGCCAGGCTCCATTTTTATGGTTTTGAAATACATAAAATACTAATTTTATTTCCCTGTATTTAGGAATTGCACCTGTAGATATGCATGAATTAGTGTAGTAGTGCTAAATCACAATAACTTTTAAAATACTCTTGTTGAAAGGAAGGTTTGGATGAGATTTTTAAGACATTTTGTGCACAAAGTATTTGTATTCTCTGTTCATATTTACACCTTGAGTAGTTGTGTTCAGCATGCTGAAGGTCAAAAAAGCTGCAGAGCACTCATTTATATTCAAGCCAGGAGAAGATTTAGGGAACTGATCTAAAAAATGGTTTTTGTGCTTCTTGATGCCAGATTTGCCTTGCCTGTGCTGTAACCCCCACTCCGCAACAGTCAAAGACAATAAACTGCCCCAACGCATCCGGTTCCTCTTTCTGCTTCAGGAATTCCTTAACCCGTGGATGTTCCGATGGGAAGCTCCTGAGCTGGGTTGGATGTCTGACCCAGCCGTTGTCTTTGCCCTTGCCTTGCTCCCGCAGGTGCCAGAGGCCATCCGCAAGTGCCAGCGGGCAGGGATCACCGTGCGCATGGTCACCGGCGACAACATCAACACCGCGCGCGCCATCGCCATCAAGTGCGGCATCATCCACCCCGGAGAGGACTTCCTGTGCCTCGAGGGCAAGGAGTTCAACAGGAGGATCCGAAACGAGAAGGGAGAGGTAAAGCAAACCTGGGGAAAACTCTGGAATGTTCTGCACTGTTGTGGGCTGGATGTCTTTCCGGCTTGAAAAGATTCTTGCTTCTTTCTCCCACTAAACTTTTGCAATTCAAAACAGCAGTGAAATTCCAGTCTTTGCCCTTCCAGGATGAGTTTAGTGCTGGCCTAATTCTGCAGTTTTTAGAACCACTGCGCAACTCCACAAGAAATCCAAACTAAGCACATTAAAGAAGGTTTATAGCGAGGAGGAGGAGGAACTTGACAACAACTTGCTCCTAAAAATGCAGTCTGTACTGAGAACCAGCTCCTCTCATTTCTTTGATTTATTCCACTTTATCTAATGTACTCACATCAATGATTTGCATGGAAGTCTATCCTTCGGAAGATTTTTAATTCCACATCAAAGATGGAGCTCACACACATCTCTAAAAAGGTAAAATCTATGCTGGCTCTTTGATTCCATCATAAATGAGTGGACACAGTCATTTGCTCACTGCATTGATGGATGCAATCCTGGGAATAATAAATGCAACAGGTTTTCCTTTGTACCTATTGCTACACAGGGAAAATTCTGCCATTATTGGTGCCAAGTGAAGAACTTGGGTTCTCACCTGGAGCAGAACAACAAACTTGTAAAGAAGTTTGATCAGCTTTGAGAGACTCCACTATCCTTTGTCTGGGTGGAATTATCCATACAGATGATAAGAAAGGCTGATTAGATATTGTGGCAAAATGTACCTGTGTTAGCCAGCAGGTAAACCCATCTGGGAATGGCTTTGGCTTCATTTGCAGCATTGATGGCTGTTGGAATTGTCCTGTGCTTTTGGAGAAAAGTTACAGATTTGAGTAGTGAGGGGAATCATCTGACACAATGACATAATTTTGCTCATCACAGGCCAGTGATTTTAGCATTTGGGTTCTCTTTTTGTGTTTCCCCGCAGATCGAGCAGGAGCGCATTGACAAGATCTGGCCCAAGCTGCGGGTGCTGGCTCGCTCCTCCCCCACGGACAAGCACACCCTGGTGAAAGGTGGGTGCCAACTGCCTTTGGGGGTGTAGAGCAATGCCAAAGCAATTGAAGCATCATCTGCCTTGATTTTACTGTCACAAATCCACCTGAGCTGCCAGCTTTAACTGCACATCTCCACACAATGCAAGGAACTTCTCTTGCACTCTTGTGTTTGTGTTCTACCTCAGCCTCGAGATGGAAAAGAATAGAAAAATGTTTGGCAGGAATAAGAGAAGTACCAATAAGATGTCTGGCCAGAGGATTTAGGCAATGTCATGTTTGCCTTGTGACTTTTAATTGGAATGAGGCTCGAGCTGGGAAGGGAAAATGTGAGTTTGGTGGGCAGAAAGAAAATGTTGTTGAGAAACATAACATATAAACAAGAGGGGACATAGGTTTTGTTGTCTTTGCCTACAGCTCTTTATGATGAAAACAAGAACAATCTCATTTAGAATGAATCCAGTCATTCAAGTGCATCTGCTCTCACACAATTATTTTGAAGAGTTTTCCAAGAGAAAACAACCTTTTCCTGCCACAATAGCAGCTATTGGGGTGTGGAACTGGGAGCTGCCCAGTGGACAGGGGGATTTTGAGCCCATTCTGTTTTCCTCTAGGCTCATCTAATTGTGTGATTTGCATTGGCTTCCTTTAGATTTCTGTGTTTTTAGAGTCTCTCCTATCAGAACTGAGCCATACAAACACCATTCTCTCACCACGCTGCCTGCAGATGGAATGCTCCCATAAAAAAAGGATTGGGTTGCGGTTTTCTTTTTCATTTGATGACCTGACATATTCTGTTGGCTTTGAGGCTCCCACTGAAATCAGACTGTTTCTGAGCAGGAACAGCCTCCTTTTTGGCCATGCTGAGGTGGAAGCCCCAGCAGCAGATGGCTGTTTTCCTGGCTTCCTGATGAAGAAGGAGCTGGGCTGTTTTGCTAAGGCCCTGGAAAGTCTGGGGAATCCCTTTCAGAAATTCTTGGAGCAGTTGAAGTTCCATGATTTCAGCTGGTTGACTACTCCAGTAATAACCCATATTTAAGCAGGAAATCCTTTAGGTTTTGTTGCTGTGACTCCATACATGACTGATTACAAAGGCTTTGGAGCGTTATGGAATTTTTAAAAATGCCGCCTTAAATTACTTCAGAGCAGAAGTTCCATTGTGAATTTGAAGATTGGATCATTTGGGTCCTTTGGGCTTGAGACCAGGTGGAAACATGGATCATTCCAGAGAACTAATGCCTGGTGCTGGATGGGACAGCTGGACACATCATGTACCATCTCCATCTCACCTTTTTCTCTGGATGTTCTATAGGCACACAGTTTATTAATAGAATAGTACATATATCTCATTTATCAGTAATAGAGATACCTGGGGGAGGTGTGCTCCAAAACAGTTTTCCAGCAGGTGTTTAGGACTGGGAAGGTCTGGAGGGCATTTTTACATCCATGGGTCAATGTCAGATG
This sequence comes from Grantiella picta, assembly GCA_013397955.1. Lineage (NCBI taxonomy): Eukaryota > Metazoa > Chordata > Aves > Passeriformes > Meliphagidae > Grantiella > Grantiella picta. The sequence continues at coordinate 335,298 of VZRM01007391.1, read as the reverse complement.
TGCACAAGGTCAACTGAAGTCTCTCCTCCTCAGCAGTGCCTCTCAGATCCTGCCCAACAGCTGATTTGTTTCAGAAACACAACAATTTGTGTTTCATTAAGTGGATTAACCAAGTCCCTCAGGAGTGCTCCTCTGAATCATTCAAGATTTTCCCTCAAGAGAAGAAGGGAACTTTTGCCAGGGAAATTGAAATCAATAGAGAGCTGGAGAAAAAGGAACAACAAATTGTTGATGGTTTCCAGCATATGCACTTTGACAGCCCAAAAGATGTTTACTCCTACTGAATGCCACATGCAAGGAACACAATGAATGTTTTAAAAATGTGGCAAGGTCGAGAGAGCAATTAAGTATCTTGACAAAGTTCAACAACAAGTCTGTGGAAATCATGATGGAATTTTTTGGTTGGTAATACTCCAAGGGCCATTAAAAGTTACAAGAAACTATTTAAATGTTCACTAGTTTTGGGCCTCTTGTTAAAATGTTATGTTTTCCTCAGACACTTGAGGGATCAGGAGGATTTTCACCCCTTTGATGTGTTCTATCTGCTCTAGGCTAAAAACACACATCAGAAAATAAACTTTTTATATTTAATTTTTAATGACATACAGCTGCTGGCGGGAATATTTTTTTCTCCTTAACATAGCACAATCCCACCCAGCAAAAGGATCATTTTTATTGTTCACTTTTGTTTTTACTGGTGCTCAGGGACCCGAGAAAGGCATGCTTCAGCATTTCAGCCTGGGCAGACACTTTGCTTTCAAATATTTATGGCTTTGAAGTAGAGGTAGATTGGAAAAAAAACCCATCAGAGTGGTTTAGCATCACAAACTGCTTCAGTGAAACAAAAATCTCAATCCCACTGAAATACAATTTGGGGTGGAGTTTAAAACACCTGTTGGTGTTATTTCATATTATTTCATATGTTTTACTCTATTTCAAAATATAACAAATAAAACCACATGTCATTTATACTGACGTGATATTATTCTGCTATTGCTGAAATCATTCACAATTGCCAGTTTATCTTTTAAAAACACTATGGGAAACAACTGCCTAGCACTGATGGGAAATATCATCAGAAAGTATAAAGGAGATCAAAGAAATGCCCAGATTACCAATTAAAGAAGCTGTGCCTTCCAATAGATTTAAATTAGACTGGAATTATTATTTTTTTTGTGATTAAAAAAACTATTCTCATGTAGGGCTGATTAGTTATCGAGCAGAAAGGGAACTTTAAAGAAGAGAAGATTTTTAATAATTACCTTTAATATCGAAAATATTTGAACTACTACTGCATGGGATGGCAGTATGTTCATAACCTCATCAATGTGGAAAGCCCTGAGATGGGGTAGAATAATAAAAATGCAGAAAACTGTATTAATTGACATCCTGATCTTTGGGGAGGACTCTTCACTTCATTCCCAATGCTGTCTGTAATGTCATATAGAACATTTTGATATTAACCTTTAAATCTCTGTCCAGGCATGGAACCCAAGCATGTAACTCAAATTTGAGTTATCTCCTTCAGACAGGCTTTGCAAATTCTTGTTAAATTAATGGGGAGCTTCAAAAAGCTGGAAAGTATTAAAAGCTAATCTGAAGAGGACCTGTTTATGAAAATACATGGCTGTACCTAAGTTTAGCTTGTCAAGGAAACACAAATCTGTGTGAGCATGTGGGAGGATCAGCTTTCCTGCCTCTAACACCTGCACTGGGCTCCAGCTCTGAAATACTCAGTTTTTATGCCTGTTTTAAGCAGTTGAAACAGAAAGAAATCTCTAAACCAGGATTTTTTTCTCCCAGAGCCAGTGGTTTATTCCTGCTGTGACTCTAAGGGTGACAGTGGCAGTGAGGATTGATCAAATGGAGCAGAATTTGTGCTCTGCCAAAGGGAGAACCTGGGGCTGGCTGGGGTGGGTTTGATCCGAGCTGGGGGTGCAGACAGCCCTTTGGGAGGGGAATGGGAGAGGCATTGCTGCTTAATATTCTTTAGGTTATTATCCTCAATGGATTTGATTCAATGCTTGCTTAGTGTTGGATGGGAGGGAGGTGGGAGATGTGGGATATATGCAGTTTTGTATTCAGAGCTGGTACTTTTTATAGCAAGCTTGTGCGTTTAGTGCCCCTCCTGACAGCTCTGCGTGGTTGTTCTAAATGTGATCTTTGCCCTCATCTGACACAAGCTGCTTGCTCTGAGGAACTTGTGTCTTATGCAAGCTGCAGGACTGCTGCCCAAATTCCTGCCCCATCAGCAGAATCCCTGCGTGGAACACACTGTCGTGTTGTGCTCCAGGTGTGCTCCCAGGGCTGTTGAATGAAATTCTTTCTGACAGGAGAAAGTCATGGCCGAGATGAGGGAAGAGGCCAAGAAAAGAGCAAAGGCTGTTCTGGCAGGAAGCTTTGCTGAGAGTTGAAGAGTTCCCCTGCAATGCCTGCAAAATTAAAGAATTTTAATTTTCCCCTGCAAAATTAAAGAATTTTTAAAAAATTCTTTAGGTAAACATTCAACTGAAGTAAAGCTGTATAATTTGAAGAAATTTCCTGGTTGTTCGACATGACTAATTAACACTGAAGCTCCTTTTTGGCCACTTGGAATGAGTGGAAAGGCCAGGGGATGTTCTCTTGGCTGGCAGCCTGTCAGCTCATGCCCTCAGTCCCATTTTTCCCTGATCTCACCAGTGATGGACCCCCACAGCTCAGGACTGCAGTGAGAGAGCCCTTCCTGGGCATCCCTTGTCTCATTGGCGTCTTCACATTGTTTGTGAGTTTCATGCAGGCGTCTTTCTCAATACTGAAGAAAATCCTTGAGGTGAAACCTTATCACAGCCATTAACAACATTAAAAAGAACCCTAAATGTGTTTGGAAGGAGGCACATGCTGGAAAGGAGACAAACGTTCAGCAGGGAGGAGGGACAGATTGAAAAGAGCAGGCAGAAGTCAGGGAGTGTCGGTAGAGCTGTGATAAATCCTCTGAATCCCAAATAATCACTGCTGCTCCACTCTAGAAATTTGTCTGACGTACAGATGAAAGTTTTGCAAAAACCTTATTTGGTCCCATGGGTGGCACTGAAATCCATCCCCACAATTCCATGGCTTTCCAATGGCACTGGGTCTGCAGGGAGGGTCTGGAGCAGGTCTAAGGCTCGGATGCTGATGACACCTGAGACCTTTTTATGTCCGGTTTTCCCTGGCTACTCTTTGTGCAGGTCTGTGCTCTGGGGGCTGTTGGGCTCATCCTGGCTGCATGGTTTGTTTTTTTTGGGATAAAAGCATCTCCTAAACCTCGTGAATGACTGCTAAACCTTGTGAATGACTTGGCAGCATCCAGGAATTGGCTGATGGAGGGCAGTTGGTGACACAGTCATCAACACAGTCACTATTTATATCCATTTATCTCTGTTAGGAGATCATTTGTTAGAGCCTCTTCAACTTGATTTGGGTTGTGCTCCCTCTTGGAGCCCAGTTGTGAGAGGATACTGTCGACCTCTTTGGAGCAGTTAATACCTTAATGAGCCAGAGATTTCAATAATTTTTTTTTTTTCCAGAAGCTTAAACTATTAATTTAACATCAAAGGATGTGTTAATCAGAAGAAAGGAAGACCAAGTAAATGCTTTTAACAGTAGTGACAGATGATGGTCCTGTTTATTTAGCAATACCAAAGGCAAATCACCCCAACAAACTGAAAGCTCTAATTGTAAGATCTTGTCAGAGTAATGTGCTATTTATCTGAGATCATACTGCCAGTGGAGAGTGAATAGGGCTTTTTTCTCATTTTCATAAGTATGAGAAATACAGGGCACTAACTGCCTGCACAGGGCACTGCAATCTTCTGGTGCCTGATAAGCCTGAACCTTGCCAAGAGGCAGCTATTGCTCTGTAATCTGCAATTTCCTATTTCTGCTTAGTTATCTGATAGGGGAGGGATTTTTTTTTCTTCTGAGTAGAGTGAAAGCTTTTCACACTGGCTAGGTTTGGATAATTGTTTTTGGAGGTTATGACTTTGTGCAAAATGTGTTAGCAAAAGGAATTCTGTCATTTTCTGCCCCTAAATTATCAATATGGAAAGGTGTCCTTGTACCCTGCACAGCAATTCTATGTTCTGGACTCACATTCAAATGGACTCTGACATGGAAATAGAAACATGAGTGGTGGATGATCTGCATCCTATTATAAATCTGGGCTTCTTCTGTAGCCTCAGAAAAATTCTTCTTTCTTTTCCTGACGTTCCCTATCTGCATAAGTGGAAAATAGTTCCCTGCAGCAGTTGTGTGAAACTTGATTCACCAAGTGAGAAGTGCTTTTTGTTCCCCTCAAATGATCTCAAAATGAAAGTGGAAAATATTTTATCTATTTATGACAATGTTTGGTTCCAGAATTTAAAGAATTATTTTATATCTCCTTAGTCATTGTTTGGCAGAATTGAACATGGCTGTTAAGATACTCCAACTAAATAAAATTCAACCATGATTTTGTTATCTTTAGGTTAGGAAGGCCTCCTAGTAAAGCTGATAGTACAGCTGGGTTCCAGTTTAGTAGAGCCCGAAGCGTGAACTTAAGCTTTTGGCAAATCCTTCCCATTGAAGTCTGATCAGAGCTGGGCTGTGACACACAACTTTAAATAGCAGGAATCTGCCAAAAGGACATCGTGAGCTGCTCTCATTCCCTTTGAAGCCTGGGCAGGTTTTGTTGATGTGTTGGTGATACAGGATCAGAACTTTCCGTGTAAATTCTAATGGGGATGTTTAGCAGAGGATGGTGCGGATGCCACTGCTTTCATCATTATTTTCCTTAAAGATCAGCCCTATTAATGGCTGTAAAACTGTGTGGTGTTATGCAATCTATGTTATACAGACCCTGCTTTTTCAGAGGGATGTTTTATCTTGCTAATTATTGCCCATAAATATCTGCAAACACACCTAAATATATGCGTTTTTTGCAGGTATTATTGACAGCACACAGGTGGAACAGAGGCAGGTGGTAGCTGTGACTGGGGATGGAACCAACGATGGACCAGCACTTAAAAAAGCTGATGTTGGCTTTGCAATGGTATAATCTTGATGTTTGTGCCATTATGAATTTGCTGTAAGGGGTTTTTCATTCATTAAATTTTAAGTTACTTAGGGAAGGAATATAGTGGAGGGAGTGAGTTATGTTGCATCAGAATCCTTTAATTTGCTGTGTCAGATTCACTAGCATCACTTTTTTTGATAGTTCTTCGGGATTTTGCCTCATTAATTATTGGCTCTCTGCAGAATCCTTGGCCCAGAAAATGAACCTTTTCTTCACAGCAGTGGAGTACTTTTTGCTGTGGTAAAATCCACCACTAATTGCAAAGGTGTCTTTCATGTATACTCTGGCTATATACTAAGGCCCATAATTCTAATTTTAGTTCCCAATCCATTCACGGATATTAATAAAACATCATCAATGCCAAAAATAACTCAGATGATCAGCACTCATTAAGCTGATAACTTGAAACACGCAGAGCTGATAACTTAAAACACTCACAGGAACTCCTCTGCTCTCTGTCAATTCCCTTTTCTGCGGCCTGATTAACTTCAAAAAGAGGCCGAATTAGCGGAATTCCTGGAAATTTCGCTAATTTCGCAAAATGCAGAACGCATGAACTTTGGGTGTGTAGATTTGTGCTGCCCAGCAGGGAATCTCATTCCCAACCCATTCCACAGGGCATCGCTGGCACGGACGTGGCCAAGGAGGCGTCGGACATCATCCTGACGGACGACAACTTCTCGAGCATCGTCAAGGCTGTCATGTGGGGCCGCAACGTCTACGACAGCATCTCCAAGTTCCTGCAGTTCCAGCTCACCGTCAACATCGTGGCTGTCATCGTGGCCTTCACTGGCGCCTGCATCACCCAGGTGAGCAATCCTGCTGGGATCCTGGGGATCCCATCACTCCCAGGCCATGGGGCTTTCATCCCATTCCTGTTGGCACACAGCAAACACACTTCTGGAAGTTCTCCGAGGATCAGTGTCCTTGCTGAGGGTTAAAGAGCTGCTGATAATCAGGATGGACTAATCCATCTTTTTCCCAAAGGAACTCACTCTTAGGAGCTGCCCATTTTGGGCCTCCCTGGTTTTAGTTGCACAGTGTTGTCATCCCTGAGCCTGTGATGGTCAGACAAAAAATATCACAGAAAATATCTCCCTTCCTGGGAGAAGGAGTTTGGCTGAATTTGTCTTTTCTCTCAGAATATTTCATTAATAAATACCCCTGAGCCTGTGATGGTCAGAGAGAAAACATCATGGACTGGGAGAAGGAGCGGGTTATGTGAATTAGCCTTTTGGTCTCAGAATATTTAATTAATAAATACATATTTTTAATGCATTATGGACTGGGATTATTTTCAAGACAGCAGTGCTGAAACACAGAAGTAATCCCAATATTCTTGACTGATAAAAGGATTTGGTTGCTTTCAGGCAATTCTTTTTAATTGCAGATGCAGATGACAAACCAATTAAATGGCACATAGAGTTAGACTTAGACCTCTGTTGCTTCCACTCCATTAATCCCTCATTGCAACCCTGCTGCACATGCAACATGTCCAGGTCATTTAAAAAAAGCAAGCCATATATTTTTTCTCTCAAAAAAATTTTTTTTTTATCAATAAATTTAAATTTTCCCTAGAGAGAAAACAGGGTCTGTTTAGTACAATATAATGTTTTTGTCTTTCATTAGGGAATAGCAAAATGTGGTTTTTAGTGCTGTCACTCCCTAAAACAATGTGTGTTTCAGGTGCTGCAGCCAGGTGCCGTCACAAAATGCCTCCCTGTGTTGGGATGCAGTGTGGGAAAGCTGATGCTTCTCTCATGGTGCATCACCCAGCTGCCCATACCTGTTCCAGCAGGTACATTTCAGCCCAGGCACACCTGAGCAAAGCAATGAATAAGTCATCAGCTCTGCTCCAGGCTAAACTTACACTGGAATCAGGGAATTGATCCTTGCAACCAGAAACCCAGGTACCTTAACAAACCCACGAGGTCAAACTTCTCCTTCGCCCTGGCTGACATTCAGAGTTCTGCCGTGGAGGTCCCTTGTCACCACTGAGCCCGTGCTGAGGGACAAAATTTGTGGTGTGGCAGAAAAATTCGATAAATTTCCCTTTGGGCATATTTTCAAGCATGTTGAGAAAATGTCCAGCTGTGAAATGATTGTTGCTGCTAACACAAGAATAAGGACTAAAACCCTGGAAGGTTTTTATGGGGTACAAAACTGCCCAGAAAAAGGTGTTGATAGCAGGGTGCTGAAAGCACCATCCCTGCTTCCTTTCAGACCCTGCTTTATAGACATTCAGGCTCTGCTATGAACATTTGTTTAAGGTGAAGCCTTTTGGTTAATGCCCAGCATTTCTTCAGTTGCTTTGTGAAAGCACGAAGGGAAATTCTTTCTATTTGTTAACTGAGGAATTGCTGTTTTATCCCAGAAAAGGTTAAACATTGCTGGACCAGTGCAGGGACTATTTTAGATCACACATGTCTAAGTGCATGTGAAGTGCACAATCAGTGCAAATACATTCCCCTTTTTAATTCTGCAGCTTTTCTCATCCTTTGATTCGCTCCCTTGGCTTCTAGAAGGATTTGGATCAGGGCCAGTGCATTTCTGTTGCCCCAGAGGTCTGTGAGAGCATCACTGAGCCTGTTGTCCCTCACAGGTTCTAATAGTCACCTCCTGCAGCTCCTGTGTTGCTTTGCAAGCAGATTCAGATGAAATTCCTGAATTTGGCAGTAAAGATGGAAAGCCAAAGGAAAGGTGTGGAAGAAGCTGGAGTGGAAATGGAAGCAGAGAGGAAGCATCTCTGTCCTTTGCCACTGTTTACACTCAGCGTGACTGTGGATAATCTTGAACTGCTCCCTGTTCTGTCTCATCCAGGAAGGATTTTGCCTCACAAATGCACATTATTGTGTTAGGCTTTGACTCCAGCCAGCCAAAGGACATTCTGCTTGGCTCCAAAGCTTTACTAAAAATTGCACTTGGGAACACACTGTACCCTCTGGTTGCTATGAAAATAGCTCCAGCACAGAATGTAGGGCTCTATCAAAAAATCTTGCTTACAACAGTCGAAGTGCATACATGTACATCCACATCTGTGCACAGGTCTGACTAAAAGATTTTGACTAAAATGCTTTAGTCCTTAACAAAAAAACTGAAGGTAAAATCTATAGTTTCCAAAAGGCAGCACAGCTTCCTGTGACATTCAAAATGAGCATGAAGAAAGTCCACATTGGATTGAATTTTCCTTTGATGTAGGTGGTCAGTTTGGCTTTCTCTGACACACAGAATATCATTTCAGTCTACCATTAATATTCAGGTTAATGAACATTACACAGGCTGTCCTTTTGGTGGCATTTCAACATATGTAGAATGAGAAAAATTCTCTGTAGGTAATAACATTTATTCTGTGACTCCTCATGTCAACACTCAACAAATCTGTTCTGCAGTTTGGAACCAGCCCACTGGGATGGTTCAGGGTGAAGCTGCCTTTGCACTTACTCTTTTTGGTTTGTGCTCAAACTAGGTACAAAGATAAAATCTTTGCTTGGACTAACCTTTTTTTAACACTTGGCTTGTACTTTGCAACTTAATAGGCTTAATTTTATTCAGTGTTGATCCTGCAATTGCTCTGGTGTACATGTAAATGTGAGGATGTGGTCATCTCCCTGCAGGACTCCATGTGAAACCCCAGCAATTCTGTATTAATGAATTAATGAATGGCTGTGTGAGCACTGGTGGAGTGAAGGCAGCCCTCCAAGGGGCACCCAGAGAGTGCATTGCCCACGCAGGAGATGATTTGTTTGGTCCAGAGCACCTTAGAATGCCCATGGAGAGGCTTAAGAAAAACATTAGGCAGAACCTGGGAGCATTAGTGGTCATTTTAATAATCTGCTGCTTTGTTTTATCTAGTAGATTAATAAAGTGAGGGGCCTTGCCAATTCCACTTCAGGGAACTGCTGTTTCGTTTAATTCCGTTAATTTTAAGCAAATATAATTTTATTTTGTATCTACTCAGTGTCTGCTTCAACAAGATGCAGAGAATATCTACCATTTGGTAGAGAATATCTACCATTTTGGTTTTGCCCTGTATTTTTTCTGTGTACAAAGTGTGTGTGACCCTGTGCGCTGCTCCAGTGGTAGATAAAGCCTATGAAGGACAAACAGTGGGCTGTCACAGAAGTTATTATGCACAGCACCAACGCAAGTGGTTGTTTCTCTTGTCTCCCCTGGCTCCCAGCACGAAGCCATGTTAAGGTGACAGCAGTCATATTCTAAGCAGCGTAAGAATTACAGATCCAGTGTCACCTGCTGACAAGCTCAGCGCAGCTGCTGCCAGAGCTGCCCCTCCAAGGGAGCTCACTTACACGGGGCCCTGTTTCAGTTTACAGCGGTTCAATCCATAAACCACAAGAGCTGCATTTTCAGCCCATAATGAACTTTCGTGCCGTGGGTCTGTGATGACGTAAGGAGCTCTGAGATGTGGGTCAGCCAGGGAAGCAGAGCTGCGGCAGTGTGTGGGGAGAGGCTGCCCCAGGAGCCCCCAGGCTGGGCTGCAGGGTGCCTTTGGCTCAGGCTGGCTGTGCTCAGAGCCCTGGGCAGCTCACACCTCTGCTGCTCCCAGTGAGGTGAGTGTGGCTCAGTGCAGCCGAGCTTGGCTCATTCACCTTATCTTTTAATTAATCTCACTCAGCTCCCTCTTGCTGCCCTCCCTGTGCTGCCCAGGGATACTTTGAGTGAGATCAGGCTGTGGTTTGCCCAGTTTGTGTAGAATTGTCCTTTCTCTCCTGCAACCCCTGCCTCGGCTTAAACCCAGCGTTTGTTTTGCCAGTGCATTTATGAGTTACAAACTTTTATATTCTGACTTCATTCTCTGAATAACAGCTTTGCAGAGCCCCTGACTGATTCAGTGAGGGTGGTTCTTTGGAGCTCTGCCTACGATTCTTGGGAGTTTTGTGCTCGCAGTGAGTCACTGCTCCACATCTCTGCGTGTCCTATGGAGCTCTGTATGGCCTCATCCCGTGTCCTGTGCCCAGCATAGCCACAGCACCAAGAAAATACCAGTTAATTATGTTTGGAGCTGTTCAAAGTGATCCGGGGATGAACAAAATGAAGATTTGAAAATGCAGCTCAGTCAAATGGAAAGAATTTTTTACTGGAGCCATAAAGCAAGCGGGTTTATCTCTGTGCCAGATTCGGTCTGTGGCTTCAACTGTCGAGAAAATGGTAACTGTTCAGAAAGGTTGCACTGAGGGAAGGGAAGACAAAGGCTGTGTTTTAGCATTTTACATTCAAATTATTGTTCTCGCACTTTGAGAGAGACTTAATGTTTTAGCAGACATTAGGAACTGAAAACAGTGACTCCATAGGACATTATGTTTGGAAAATTAAATGTTAATTAAAAGGCACTGTAGCAATGAACTGCTGCATGAATCACTGATTGTTTTTACAGATCTTGTTCAAAAAAATGAGGATGATCTATACTTAAACGTATAAGGCAGTAATTTACGTGGTTATAATGTTTTACTGCAGAACTGTACTTGGCAAATTCTAAAATAATAGCACTGGCAAACTTGAAAAAGCTGTAATGTAAAATCAAAGTCTGTAATATAAAATCAAAGTCTATACTGCTTAGCTTTGTTTTGGCAAGGCTTGGAGGCATGGGAAGAGAATTGAGGATGCCACTTCCATCCAATTAGCAGACAGTGAGATCTAGCAGGACAAGGGAGTGCTGACATTTTTTAGCATTAATGTGTAGAAAGGTAACCTCCCAGAAATGCTCATTTTTATGAATCCCTGCATGTGTTCTGTGACAAATGGGACTAAAGAGGTAAGGGTGAAAATACCTTTTTCTTCCCTTGCAGCTTGTCATCTAAATCAAAAGTAACAAGCTCTAAAATTTGTGAGGCTCTGCGTGTCACAAAAGATTTGTAGTTTATTTCCAGCCTTTGGTGATTTGTACTTTTAAGTGTTTCCAAGATGAAGTGTAACATCACTTGATTTAAGGGACATTTTCCTTTTACCTCTAGGCCAAGGCTAACCTATTCCAAGGTCAAGTGGAAAGGAATTTGATGAATAAGTGGTGATTTTGGGTGGTTCACATCCCCAGAGTTCTCAGAGAGGGAATTAAGAATTATTGGCCAGTCAGTTAGTGGCTAAAACACAGTGAAAAGAAGGTTGAATTGCATTCCACTTGCCCAAGTGACTGAAATCTGCAGTGGAAGCCTAAGCTCCTTAGCTGATATGTATTTTCCTCAGTTTCCACCAACTAATCAGAAATCAGATAGAGTTGCAGTGGAAATTTCATTCCACTGCCTGCCCAGACTAATGTGTATTTAATGTTTTGGCTTCAGCCTGGAATGAGCTCTCACACTCGACTGAGCAGTGCAGCACTGCCAATAATAGATAATTATTAGGGGCACCACAGCCACCCAAGGTGATTGGCAGTGTGAAATGGTGAGAACATGCTGTTGCCAAAACTGATGACTGCCAATTACAGTTGTGTGATTTAGAGACTGAAATAATCTGCCTTCCCGTTCTGCTGGGAACATGGCAGGCTCTGATAGACACCTGAATCTCTGCCTCTATCTATTAAATGTAACAGGGAAATTCAGTTTTATTGACGGAGAATTCCGTGCGTGAAGTGGAAATTGAGTTACTGTAACAGATCAGAGAATGTTTCTCAAACTTATTAATTGGACAGGCAAAAACATGACAAGGAAAATTCTTCAACAGAAAAGATGATTTCCTTTTTCCCTGTGTCCCTTCGAGGATCTCTAAGCCCCAGCCACAAACTGCTTTTACTGCAAGAGCTCTCTTTGTTGGAGCCATTAGTATTAATAAAAATAAATGAGGTCTCGATTTGGAGTGAAGCTTGTCCTGACCACTTTTAATTATTTAGCCACCTCTAAGGACAAAGACATTTCCTGTTTCTGCAGCTGCATTTGAGATGAGTGAGCTGAACTCTCCAGATAAGCCCGGTTAATGCAACCCATAACCAAGAGGTCAAGAATCTATTAATGCTAATTATCCTCCTTGCCATGATGAGCCCAACCTGTAAGACTTAGAAACAGGAGGTTGCTTTTCTCCATCTCTTCGAATAAGCAAAAAGTTTTTTGTTTTGTTTTGGTTTTTTTTGGTAAATGAAATGCATCGAAATCTGTGTAAATGTGTTAAAAATGTGTTTTTAAGAGGAAATAATATATTATCTCAAGGGAGAGTTGGAATCTAAACCAGATGCAGAAGAGACCAAACCACTTAGCCTTGTTCTCTCTGAGTCCTTGGGATACAGGATATGTGTTAGCCCAACTTCTTTTAGAGTATTTAATGAAAAATGAACATTTAACCCTTTGAAGAATAGGGCAGGGTTCTCAGGGAGTTTTGGTGGCTTTGCTTTTTTTGCATCTTGTTCTCTATATTGTTTTTGCTTCGCTGCTGCAGCACCAGGGTAATGAAATGCATAAAAATAGTGCTCCCTCTTCCAACTTTCACACTGCAGAGTAACTCAATTTCATGATGAAATTTGTCATGTTGATGCCTTATTACTTCGGTGATTCTTTTTTCCTAATAAAAAGGGTCTGTTTGGAACAGGAAGCAGATCTTGCTAATGCTGCCTGTTTTATACAGAGTCTAGAGGCACAGGAGGTTGTTACAAAAAAGAACCTTGTTCATTTTTTCTCTCCTGGCTCCTCGAAGCAATTGCATCTCTCCCCCCTCACAGCTGCCTTGGTGAGTTACACATCAAAACTCCATCAGAGTTGGCCAGCGTTCTCCTGAGAGCTGCGTTAGTTTGCTTTGTTTAGGTAATTTGGGGCTTTTAACGTGACCTAAAGTCCTCTGTACTGTGACCACAGACTTTATTGGATTGTGTGAGGAAAGAGCTCCTTCTAGTGACTGCAGAGCTGCTTCAGAAACTACAGCCTGCATCAAATACCAACATTTGGCTTTTTTCATGCCATTCCCATAGTTCTGAATATGCTGTCTTGCTGCCGTAAAGATTGTCTTGCTTTTGCACATCTGTTATAGTTTGATAAGTTTCAGAGTATTTTTTCATCAAAATATCAGGCTTTTTATGTCACTGCTGTTAAAGGTCTTATTTAAGTATAATGTATCAAGATGTCTCAGTACTTGTTCCATAAATTTTTAATAACTTCAAGCTGCTTCTGAAAAAAAAAAAGGAAAAAAAGAAAGGTAGGTTGTAGTAAAAAGGAAATGTTACTTTTTAAACTGTTTCAATATAATTTTCCTTCCAGGGGAGAAACTTGGATTATCTAGTTATTTAAATTCAGCTGAAAATTCAAGCATGATGCATGAAGCACCGGAGATTATTGCAATAGGTGTTATAAAGAGTTACTGTTATGCTTTCTATGAGTTTTGTGCTTGCAAATGGTCCTGATTGAAATGGCTGCAGAGAGGTAATTTCTCTTTACTGAAATCATTGTGCAGAAGAAACAGAAGAAGGATCCACTAGCTCAGCCTGGGTGTTTCCAATTCCTATTTGCTGCCCCACAGGAAGAACTAAACCCCCAGCAAGGCTTTTCCTGGGAAATCCATAACTTCCTGCTTTTTCCCGCAGGACTCTCCCCTGAAGGCCGTGCAGATGCTGTGGGTGAACCTGATCATGGACACGTTTGCCTCGCTGGCGCTGGCCACGGAGCCACCCACCGAGGCGCTGCTGCTGCGCAAACCCTACGGCCGCAACAAGCCGCTCATCTCGCGCACCATGATGAAGAACATCCTGGGCCACGCCGTCTACCAGCTCACCCTCATCTTCACCCTGCTCTTTGTCGGTGAGCAGCTTGGCCAGCCTGCCTGCTCAGCTCAGCAGTGGCTGGCTTGTGCCGTGAAAGTGGCAAAACGCTTCGTATGTAACCACGGAATGTGCGTTTATTGTGGGCCTTGGTTATCCAGCTGAGTGATGGGATTTAAAACACATTGCATGGCATCTTTTAGTCACCTTCCATGTCTTGGAAATGATGCCGTGCGATGTTTTGCCTTTTTCTTTTATATATTCTCTGTATTTTTTACACATATTTGTAGCTCTGTGAGTTCATTATTGTAGCTCAGCTTCAGGATTTTCCCAGGCAGAAAGACAAAATATTCCAAAAGTCTCCAAGTCGGGGGTTTGAAGCTCCTATGCTGTCTTGGTTCTCCTTAGAAACCAAAGTTGAGACCACCTCTTCTTTATATTTTATATAAACAAAGTTTAGTCCTCATCTGAGAGGGGACAATCTAGAAGGTGCTAAAACTGGGGGTGACATTGCCATGTGTGCTTCTTATTGGGGCCCTTGGGAAGGGCCTCATCAAGGCTTTTTCTCCTCACAAAATACAGGTTTGGAATTTGGCAAAAGTTTGTGTCAAAACACAGCAGAGAAGGTTGTGTTACAGCAGGAGGATCCACCCTGCTGCTTCTACACTGATTTTTTTTTATTTGTGATACTTGTCATCATGAGTAGGGATGTAAAAACAAATTTTTTTAAAAAATCCCACAAAAGAAACCCCAGTAAAAATCAAGATCCATTTTACTAAGAGCTGGAAAAGCGAGAGCAAAGTTTTGTCCATAGTCCAGAAATAATGTTGACCTTAAGTAGTATGGAAAGCAAGTAATCAGTATTAAGTGATACAAATAACACTCTGCTCTGACATTTAATTTCTGGAATGGATATTAAACGGGGGCAAAAAGTCTAATTTATTGGATTACTGGATTCTTCTTCGGGCCTTGCTGGCAACGGATGCTTTTTATAGGTTGTATTTTGGAGAGGGCAGGGAAGGAGGAGAAATGTTTCTTGCTGCAGGGAATAGTAGGAGCTAATAATAGATTCTGTTGCTCCACAATAATAACTGAACCCTCTCAGAGGACTGATGATTTTTTCAATTGGGCATTGTCTTCTTGTTACTTTGTAGTCGCTGTTAAATCACATGTGTTGTCTTTCAGATTTTATTTTTCTTTACATACAAATGTCCAGAGAATCTGCAAATATAAATTTATGATTTTCTTAGGAGGTTTTTTGAGCTCCATTGTGACAGTCTTGTCTACTTTATGGCCATCTGGCAGCTGATTTGGGATGCTCAGAGGAGGTGATGGTCTGTTCACAGTGGAGTTACTTAGCCCTAAAAAATTGTCAGGTTTCTGAAAAAAACATGGTCTGGAATATTGTTGGACTCAGAATTTTTTGAATGTCTAGCTTAGGAAATTGGAATTTCAGATTCTCTGAAATAGGTGAAGAAAGTCTTGGCAATTCACGTGATATGAATCTTGGAACAAGAACTTCTGTGAATTTTATGGGGAGTTATAATGACTTTTGGATGAGTTTAATGGTTTAAAATACTTTATACTGAGCCAGATGAAAAGCAAACCAGGCCTTTTCACCCTATTCTAGTTGCTCCTGTGTGTCCCTGGAAAACTCCTGCATACTTTGAAGGACACAGCCCAGACAATTTTCTGATAAGCCTTGGAAAGGGTCTTTTCCTTTCTAAACTCCACGAGGCTCAGCTTTGCAGTGACTTGATGTTCTGAACTCAGTGCTTCCAAAATGAAATTTCATATTATTTAAAATTATTTCTACTTTGATCAAATAGTACTCCCTTTCTTTTTGTAGTAGGTTTCTGCAGAGATGAGTGCATCAAGTTTTTCTCTTTTTTTTTTTCTTTTTTTTTAGAAATACATTGTGTTTGAACATACAGTAAATGTCTTTGAAACATCAGGCACATCAGAATCCCAGAATTCACTGTACAGTTCTGTCAGGTTGTAGTATTAAGGAAAAAAACCTTATCTTTTCAAAACTCACCACATTTTTACAGTTACTCATCATGGGTTGTATCTCGCTTTTTAATTGGTCAGATCTATGAGTGATAGCCAAATTATCAAAATAAACAGCAGTGCCTGCTGCTGATCGACCCAAATCTATTTAAAACCAGGAATGCCTGTGTATTTTATCACTGATATCCTTGAACGCTTGGCTTAAGGTACTGGATTAGTAAATGGGTAAAACATGCTGAAGAGTGGTTGCTTCTAATCACTTCCGAAAATTGCAAACATACTGCCAATGACCTGAGGTGTTTGTTGCATCAGGAAGAATTGAGCACTTTGAATAATTCCCACCTGGTATGGAAAGAGTGAGACTGACAGCCTTGTGTTGGTATAGAGTTATTAGGAGCCATCATTTGAAAATCTTTATGCTCAGTTTTAGATGTGTTTTGCTCGCTGGTGCAAGAAAATTTGTGCCAAGAAAGGTAAAGCAGAGCAGAGGAGGCAACTGGCTAAAGGAAACGAGGGAAATAGAAATTGGTTTGATTCATTCCAGTGGAAACTTTTCTTTTTGTCTCACACCTAGGTGAGAAAATGTTTAAGATTGACAGCGGGAGGAATGCCCCACTTCACTCTCCTCCTTCAGAGCATTACACCATCATCTTCAACACCTTTGTCATGATGCAGCTCTTCAACGAGATCAACGCACGCAAAATCCACGGCGAGAGGAATGTCTTTGATGGCATCTTCAGAAATCCTATTTTTTGCACTATTGTCCTGGGTACATTCGCTATTCAGGTAATGCTTTGGGCAAGAAGTGGTAACTATCCACCAGAAATCTACCTAAATTATCTGGGACTTCTATNTTTTTTTTTTTAAAATTTTAAATCTAGGTGCTGCAGGAGGCACATTCAGACTAAACCACCTGGTTTCATGTATTTTCTCAATCAATACAAGTGTAAATAATGGAAAATGTTGTGTAGCCCCCATACTAATGCAACTTAAATTTTGATCAATATAATGTACAATAATAACAGCCATTGTTGATATTATAACTGATTTTTAAAGAGGAAATTATTTAACAGGATACCAACAAAGCATTTTACAATTATCTATTACTCCATGGAAAGACAAATTTACCTTCAGATAGCTGATGCTGAACCGTTCTTCTGTTCAATGCCACTGCCCAAATCTCCCCTGTATTCCCAACAATAATGCTCCTCGATTGTGATTCCTCATAATCACAGTAATACACATTTTTCCCAAATTTTTCTTCAGTAAGAATTCTTCCTTCTGCTCCATCCATTTGCTGGTTTCCATCCTGTACTTTGGTATTCGGTATTATCTTTAAAAGATAATTTTAAAAGATACTATTAAAGATAACTTTAAAAGATACTATTTGGTATTATCTTTAAAAGACTTTTCTCTGTTGAAATTATCACTCAGTACTGCCGTGGCAGCTCAGTATTGGGACTTTTTCCTGGAAAGAGGAAGAGGAGGAAAGAGCAGTTTGAACCTGGGGCACAGTGGTTTGAAAAGGAAAAAAAAACCCTCAATAAACGGAATATTGGAGAAGGAGCAGCAGAGATAGGAGCAGAATTTCACAGTGATGATCTTCAACAGCTGATTCAAACCCCTGGGTTTAATGCTTGGCCGGTTTAAATCTCTGGCTTGTGATTTCAGGTCTCTGATTTGACAGCAGAACTATTAACAAGAAATATCAATAATATCTGATTTTTAGTTAGCAAAACCTTCTCAGCATAATGACCTGCACAGGCTCTCTGTGTTATCTTGCTGAAGATGTGGGGTTTTCCCACCCTGATCTTCCAGCAAGATTAGATTTTTGTGTACAATCTGTCTGTGATGCACACCTGTAAATGTACAATAAAATGTTCATCAGAGGGAAAGTCTCTCTTGAAACAGACATTCCAAAATAAACTGGATCAGGGTCAATAAATGCCCAGCTGAGAATACTCAGGATCGTATGTATGGGGATTGTCCTGGTTTCTTTCTCCCTGACCATTCATATCAGACCATTGTTAAATATGAGGCTGAGGAAGTTTAGTCTGAACTGATATGGCTTTGATGATTTTTAATTGGGGCTGCATGAATTTCTGGGGTTTGATGTTTGGGGTTTTTTTAGTGACTGCGATTCTGCAGCTTTTCTTAATTTGTTTGGTTGTTTGTTTTGGTTGTCTTTTTTTTGGTTGATTGCCTTTTCCCCATGAACAATTGAGCCTTTTCCCCTTGTGCATCTCTTTGTAGATAGTAATTGTCCAGTTTGGAGGAAAACCATTCAGCTGTTCTCCCCTGCAGCTTGACCAGTGGATGTGGTGTGTATTTATTGGATTAGGAGAACTGGTGTGGGGTCAGGTAAGCATTCAGGAGCCTGCAGGGACAAAGGTGTGATCTTGTTCAGATTCCTGTGATTTCCTTTTGGGGTTTTTGTTAATTTTCATATCTTTCCTTTCCCCGAGCAGGGTGTGCTATCACCAAAGCCATCTTCAGTTAGGCTTTTCTGTGAGAGATGCTTGAGTCACAACTTAAGTCTTTTAGTCACAAAAAGAAGTGCAGTAAAGGCAAATGTTGTGCACTGTGACCTTCCCTGGAATAGACTTCCCCCTGTAGGATGTGACAAAGTTTTGGAGCTGAAATGATTTTCCAGTTCTAGGTCAGCCAACTCATTCCCTTGCTGGAACTGTCATTCTGGTTCCTGTCAGAGGAAAAATTCCAGTGCCTTGGAAATATTCCTGCAGTGATTCTCCATCCGCCTAATTCTGTGCGTGAAAAGTGGAAGAAGGAGTGCAGAAAAATTGAGAGAAAATTTTTTTTTCTCTCAATAGTTGTAGAAAAGTGGGGTTAAATTAATGTGTCCTTTTAAATTTCTGATTGTGTTTGTATATTGTTAACATTCTGCGTTATTCTTTTATGTGCAAACATATATTGCAAATTTAATAATAATATTTTTTTATCTTTGAATGCATTAAAAGGGTATTTAAGTTGTTGCCTCCTGGTGCAGTAAAGAAAAAATGTGAAGTTCCATTTTTTTTCTCAGATGTAAACATATTTGTAGAGCAACAGTTTGTGTCTATGAAGAGTCAAGAAATTGCCACCTGTAATTGAATACTGCTGTGGTTCTGTTGGAATTGCAATGAATGAACACTTGCTTTCAAATCTGATTATTTTTTCTCTTCTGAAAAAACCCTAAAATTTTTGGACAGTTTGCCCTCATTTTTCCTTAGAAATAAGCTCAGAATCAGAACAGCTTTTAATGCACATCTTGCTGCAAACCACCACTATTAGAGGGTCCTACTGTAATTATTATTTAAGGCTGGGATTTGATTTAAGGTCTTCCAGTAGGAAGACCTAAATCAGTTTGAAAAGCTCTGAAAGGAAGGAGTTTTCATTTTTTCCCAAATGTTTGGAAATTACCACCTTTTGGAGAAGGGAAAAAAAGCAGCGAGAGGTGGGAAAATCCAATCTGCTTCATTCTGCTGTGAAGAATTTCCCACAGCCTTTGATCAATTTTTTGGTTTCTAAATTTTGTTATCTGTGGCTATTACATAACCACTGAGAACTAATACCAATATCAGCTTTTTTTTTTTCCTCTTCAGTTTAGTTGCCCCAGGCTTATTGTGAGACCTTAGGCATTAATTTAAAACTGGTATTGGAACACCTCTACAATTTTATCACTGAAAATAAAGGAAATACAGAGGGGGGAGAAAAATATCTTTTCCTTGTGGTCAGTATTTAGTGACCAGAAAAGAAAAATACAAGCTAAAAATAATTAAGTCCATATTTACATGATTTACAGTCTGTGGCAAGACCTTTCTTCATGGAGCTCTCCAGTGAGAGAGAATTCTTTTCCTTTACAAGTGATGCTTGTCTACCTTCTCAGCCTTTTCTCTCCTGCTATGACTCATTCTCCTTCAGCACAAAACAAATTTGTTATCCTTATTTTTTTTCATCCACCTCCTGAACTCTGTGTTCTTGTGAGCCACTAAAAGCAATCAAGATTTCCAAGTTTCAGTGTCAAAGCAGGCACTTGTAAAAGGAATTGAAGGAGTAGTTTCTAGGAAGTCAATTTGAGATGCTCTGAGGGACACTTTTCTAACAGCTCCAATTGCTTCTGAAAACCAAGACTTTCTAAAGCATTTCATGTCACATTCCCAGAATTATTGACCACTTTTTAAAACTCTGATCATTTTTCTGGGAATAATATTTAGTTATTTAATCTGCATGCAGCCTGTTGAGTCTGTGCCCTGAACTAGGTAGGTGTTGGCAGATACAGAAGATAAATGAACTGAAAACAGACATGGAAACACCTTAGGGAAAGAATTAGAGCAGAGTCTCACCAGCTTGGCTGAGGTGGGGCAGGAGAGGAACATTCTAGCACACACAGCCACCACCCAATACAGTTGTTTTTCTGTGTATTGGCTTAAAAACCCTTTATCAGCATCCCTTCCATCAGATCACAGTCTCCAGCAGCTTCTCTCTGTAGAGTGCTGGCATTGTAGTTTTGAAAGCTGGGAGGCTGAAGGACTTTCAGTAAGTATTAACTGATGAGCACTTACCCTTTCTTTTTCTCTCCTGTTCTGTCTTTGCTTGTGTCACACCATTAATTTTCCAGGTTTGCATCTTGTTTTTCAACTCCCTTTCAAAAAGGTTTTGTAGTAGTGTAGAAACTGGGTTTGGTTTGGTTATTTTTTCTTTTCTTTGAATCTGTCTTTAAAAACATTATAATCAAAACAGTCTTGTGGATTGTGAAGTTCAAGGAGAGGCTCAGCAAACTCCAAGGTTTGCTTTCGTCCTGAAAATATTTGGAACCTTTCCATGTGTCTTCACTGCATACATTCCAAAGCTCTCCTCACCAATTTTCCTGCAGCTTTCTTGATTCTCTCTTCATTTTTCATACATCTGGGCTTCACAGTTGTGGTGCTTCAGTGCTAAAGTGAAAACAAAAAAGAAAATTGCAGCAGTTTATTGCTAAGTGGGGCTAATAGTTGACTTTGTGGGAGATTTACTTTAAGCATTCAGTGTGTTTCAGGTAATGTCTTGTTTAAATTGCCTTGATCTGCTCCTGGTTTTATCAAGGAATCAGAACAAAGAGAAAATGACTGCCCAAGTGGGTAACACTGAAATGGATTTAAAAGAAATTTCTAGCTACACTGTCTGCATTTTTTAAAGATTATTCTGTATTAATTACTTCCAAGGTGGGCAAACAGAAAAAGGAGAGGGGATAAGTTAATCAGAATTTATTGGTAATAAGGACACAGAGTGACAGAAAGCTCTAGAAAAAATTCCTCATCCAGATCCACACCTTTCAGAAAACTCAGGTTTGGTAAACACCAGGAAAAGCATTCTGGCTTGCTGAAACAAAGGGAAGCTGAATCCATGAACCAAGGGAGTGAGAGATTTATGAGATGAAACAAATTTTCGGCTCCCATTACCATAAGTCATTAAAAATACCTGAACTCTAATTGCAGAGCAATCAGTCTTGTTTTCTTTCCATAATAACATTAAAATACTTCCATCTTGTTGCATTTTTTTGAGGAAGGATAACAATTTTCCCAGCCTTGACCTTTCTCCACACTGTGGTTTCGTGGTGCAAGTCATGCTAATTGTTTACAAAGTAAACTAAATATTTGGGGACTAAAATGGAGTTCTCCAAGTGCAAAGTGCTGTTAGGAGCAGGTTGAGCTCAGCTTTTCTGAAGGATTATAGCTCTTATTAAAATATTATTGTTCTTCTGTAATTAGTAGGTTGTTATACTGTTGTTCTGGAATGAGGCTTATGTTTTCAGTACTTTTTTATAATTTTAGGTCATTGCAACCATCCCAACAAGTAGGCTAAAGTTTTTAAAGGAGGCAGGGAGGCTCACTGAGAAGGAGGAGGTTCCTGAGGAAGAGCTCAATGAAGATGTTGAAGAAATAGATCATGCAGAGAGAGAACTCCGACGTGGACAAATCCTCTGGTTCCGAGGGCTCAACAGAATCCAAACCCAGGTATGCTGAAAATGAATGCCCACAAGGTCTCCAAACACCCAAAGAAATGTTTAATGTGAGATCAAGGCAAGATAATGTTAACAGGAAAGCCACGGAGTGTTTGTGTGTGTGGAGGATGGCACTGGTTAATTGGCTGTTTTCAAAGGGAAAACATGAAAAACAAACGAGGTGAGCTGAGCAAAGGGGGTGTGTGCAGCACAAGAGACAAACTGAAAAGATTAGAAAATGTTAAAATGGAAAAATAAGAATCTGGGATTTGAGAATACTGTGACTGGATGTTCTTTTTCTCCTTGAGTGATGACAGCTCATGAAATTGTGCTGCTTGGCCAACGTCAGCTCGCAGAATGTTCTGAAAGCTTTCTAAAACATATTGTTTGATTTGCTCAAAAAATAGATTGTTGTTGCCATTGCTGCACTAACAGAATAATTGAAATTGTTGAGGCTGAAGTATGACGTACAATTTGATTAAAAAAATAAATCTGTTCAGTTCTGGCACTGCCACACATGGATCATGATTAAAAGAGATTGATTTTCTTTCCTATTAGGTAATGAAAAATGTGGTTCTGGATTTGGTTTGAGTAGGAAGGGCCTAAGCAGCTGTTAAATATTGAGGTGTAAGTGTTGGCCACAAGGAAATATTTCTTAGAAATACCTCTCACCAACTTTTGCCAAACACAACAATCCCTGGCATTTTTTAATATACCAGATCTTTGCACTGAATCATGGTGCTAAATATAGTGCAGAGGAAGGGGCTGTAAAATTGGTCCTGGAGTGCTGAAGAAAATCCCGTCAAGTGTTTTGCCTTTTGCGTTGCGGTGAAGTGTTTCATTGCACTCAGGTGTGCTCTGCTTGATCTTTCCAAGATCAAGTATTTCCGCCAGCTTGCAGCAGAGAACAGAAATCACCAGAGCAGATGTGCATGTTTTACATGAGCCTGACAAGAAAAAGAGGTGAATAATTAAGAAAAATATCCTTTTTTCTTGAAAGAATCTTCTCAAGAGCGTTTTTGTCTCAGAAG
Organism: Grantiella picta; assembly: GCA_013397955.1. Taxonomy (NCBI): domain Eukaryota; kingdom Metazoa; phylum Chordata; class Aves; order Passeriformes; family Meliphagidae; genus Grantiella; species Grantiella picta. The sequence continues at coordinate 312,517 of VZRM01007391.1, read as the reverse complement.
ATTTCAGGTTTTTTGTCTTTGTCCGAGACAAACAGTGCATTTTGCTTTTTCACGTCTACGAATTGATACCTTTTTTTTGGGGGGTGGGGGTGGAAGATGCAGCCATGAATTTAGAAAAAAATGACAGAAAGAAGTCAAATTAGGGCAGTGAGGTCTCTTGGCTGCATCTGCAGAGGATAAAGTAAAAAGGATGGAAACTGCTGGTAGAGAGATGAAGGATTTGGGGAATTCCCAGGGTTCTGTGGTAGGCGATTAAATACGGATCTGCAGCTTGGAGCTCGTGTGTCTTGACTCCATTGAGTCAGGAGCACTCATCACTAGAGAAAATTCAAATTCAAATTCAAATTCAAATTGCAACGGTGGGAAACAAGTGCCCAGGTAATGGTGATCTTTAGGGAAAGATGACTTCTAAATGTGCATTCTTTTCTCCCTGGTGGCTGTAGGAGCAGTGGTGCCTGTTGGCATTTCTGTCAGGATGTCTTTCTGGTTGGGGTGAGTGTAAACAACTACAAGCACAACAAAGCAAATTATATCCTTTCAGTTCTTTTCCTAGTCTGAGAGGTAGCTTTTAGTTCTGCATCTATTTGTCCACTTAATTCACAGAGAAATTATTCTTCTATACTACTTAAACCCAAATGAAAGTTGATTATATCTCTTTGCTAACATCCATCTCAGTCTCCTTTCTGCTCTTAGCTGTAAAAGCACCTCTGGTAGGATATCTCTTTTCTCTCTGCCAAGAGACCTCTGTGATTTTTCTTCTCATTTTGTTGACTTGATGGCTTTGATTTTATATTTTGCATCCATTTCACATCTGTGGGATGATAATGAAAAAGAAAAAAAAAAAAGAAAAAAACAGAAAATGGGCCAACAGGTTCAAAAGTAGTGCCCAGGTATGCAGTGCAGAGAGATGGACTTAGGTCAGATTTGTTCCCTGCTGGAGGCCCCTGAGCTGTGGATTCATTGATCCCATTTCTCAGAGCCAGCCAAAGGAGAGCTGCTGGAGGAAGATTGGGATGCCTGTAGCATCCTTGGGAGGATTTGCAGGAATCCTCTGCTGTCTAATACACCCCTGGAGTGGCAGAAGAAGAAGGTGGAGCATCCACTCATTTTCTACCTCTCTGAGGATGGCAGACTAGGAATAAACTCTGGGCTCACGACCAGCTTGATCATTCAATCCTAACAAGAGCAGTTTCCACACTTATTGCTGTGAATTGGCAGATTTTCCCTCATTTTCAGTCACTGTGGGACAGATGGCTACAGCTCCCAGCAGAAGCCTTCACTTGTGAGACAAAGAACCTGCCATGGGTTGGGCTTTGTTTTCAGATAACCAGCAGATCTCCTGTGCAATGCTCCAGTTTAAACCCATCCAAAGTGACACTGCTTTGCAGTGCTAAAGACATTTTTTCCCCACATCCCCTCTCAAACAGAGGGTTCAACCCAAGATGCCAGAGAAGGAATTTCCACTGGGATTTTTCTGTTTCTGTGAAGACATGTAGAAATTACCTTGAAAGAAAAGTGTATGAAAAATGCCCATAACTAAGTCAGAGAATAGCTGTCGACTTTTGATGTTCTTTTTGACCTCCTTTTGTTCATTTAGATATTTGGTTGCCTAATTGATATGCAATAGGGAATCTCTGGATGGATGTGTGTTCTCCTTCTCTGAGTGGAAGTTTTCCCTTACTGGAAAACTCTCTCAGACGACCACTGAGGTGTGAAGCTTCACAAATGACTCATCTTAGTTATGCAAGTTTGGGGAGGATCTAAAAGTGCTCTGGAGTTGCCAAAAGACAGGACTTTGCTACCTGTGCTAGTTTTCTGCAATTTTTTCCAAGTCTTTGTAGTAGTTCTTACAAAATTGTTCATTCTGAAAGAAGACAGGACTGATCACACCCTCTTGGCAAGTCCTAACTGCCTTTGGGAAGTTCACCAAGTTCACCTTCAGGCAAAGCTGCATAATCTGAGTAAAACACAGGAAAAAATTGCACCTTACCTTTTTCAATTGTAGATTGAAAGTTTCTCTGGCTCCCTCACATTTGAGAATGGAAACATTGTGAAGTGAGGAGATTCAGAAACTTTTCAAGTTTGTCAGAATTTTACACCCTCCAGTCTGATTTTCCTCTTCGGCTTCATTCATACTGAAATTCAGTTTGCTTTATCTGCGTCAGGGAAACAACTGCCTGAAGTATTCTGAGAATAAAAGGAAAAGCTGAAAGAAATACAAGTGACAGAGTAGCTGCCACTTAAATGTTATTCCTCTTCAGATGCTAAAAACCACACAGAGGTGCAGGACTGCATTTTTCACCCTTCATTCTTCATGTAGAAAACATGAAAACTTCTCTTGAACCAATTCAAACCTTCCAGCAGTGAAAGTCACTCCTGGCAAGAGGTTCTGAAGTTGGATAAAAAGCCAGCACCTCATTTTATGGTTTCCATGTAGCACTTGATATAGAAAATATCACGGTAGCCCCATGGAAATGGAATTGAAACTGTTCTATTTCATGAAGAAAGGTGACTTTTTTGATTTTGTTTATTTTTTAATTTATAATTAATATCCTCATTGGAGATTATGAGAATAAAACCTGGATCCTATTGACATTATTGACAACAGAAATGCTTTTGAAAATCTCTTTTGTGTTAAAAATCAGGAAAAAATATCTGTTCTGCCAGGACTATTCTGCTACTATAAGATTTTTTTTTTTAACTGCTAATCACTGACATTTTTATTAGCTGTGCAAACCTGAAGAAAGTGGAACTTCTGGAGTATAGAACATAGAGAAAAATGAGACAGGTGTGAAAAATGTCAACCTTATGGATAAGCTTCAAATATAGGACAGTATTTTTTTCTTTTCCTGAAGGCCTATAATGAAAACACTATTTCATCCTACCTTGTGTTGGAAAATTTTTAAGCTCATGAATTTTCCTTTTCTTTTTCCTTTTTAACAACTTGAATTTTTCTAAGTAAATGCATTCTTTTGTCATTAAAAGGTTACATCTTCATTCAAAATGCACTATTTCTTTCCATGAACTCTTTTCTTCTTTGGTATTTTCTGGTTTGAGATGATAAATTTTTTGCCAAGTTCTTGTCTCCTTTCTTGCTTCAGGCAGAGCACAGCCCTGTGTGTTCAGCTTTTAGGATTCTGGGGAGGTTGTCATCCTCCCACCAGGAATTATATCCATGAAGAGCTGGAGTTCCTTTCTTCAGGAGAGAAGCAAATTACGTGGCTGTAATTCTTCTCTGAGGAAACCATTAAATACAGCTCTTCCCTTATCTTTTCCCTCTTATACCAAGGGGTTTCAGTTTATTAGGAAAGCATTTGCACATCCAGAAATGCCCTTTGGCTCAGGCTTTAGCAGCTGTGGTTGCCACAGTGATACTCATTTCATGCCCTCAGTGAGTCTTGAAAGTCTCTTTTGAATGGTCTCTTTTGAAGAGTGCTCTGTCCCCTGGGTTAGACCCTGAAAATGCAAGATCTGTATTTAATTCTACTTTTACAGAGCATTTCAGGTGAGTATTTAATGTGCCACATGAGCACTTTTTTGAGGCATGTGGTTTCCCCATGAACCTCAGCTAACGATCCCTTCGTTCTCCTACCCCATGTGCTGACTCACCTCATATTGCCCTTTGTTTTCCTGTGGGATTTGCATTGGACATGTAAGTCTGCTGCCAAAACCAAAGCTCTGCAGTGTTGTGGGGACTGCTGAACACTGTCCAACCCAGTGTGCACACTGAAATGGTAACAGGGCTCAGACAGCAAATCAGCTGGCTGGGCTTTGTGTGGGAAAATTCACACAGCTGTAACCTGGGGTTCCTTTTCCAGCTAGCTGGGGTTGATTATTCCCATAAAAATATGCAGGAAAAGAAACAATGTTGGCCAAAGATAAGATGAAGAGAGGGGAAACATCCCTATTATTAAAGATTCAGCCTTGCAAATTGGTTTATTCCTAAGACTGACCACAGCAGAAAATGATAATTTCCTCTTGGAAAATCTAGGAGGGTTTGCACCAAGATTTGTGCTGTTTAAATTGGTAGGAATACCAGCAATTTCCTACTTTCTAGGCTGGGTATCTTCAGCAGTCTGGGTTGCATGATCTGGTAACAATGGGTTACTTCCAACAAGTAGCTGGTTGGATTCCCCCCTGGATATTTCTGCTGCTGTGTGTTGTTGTTGTTGTCCAGATGCAACAGACAGGACATTTTGGGGTTTAGGGATCTGTGGGATTTACTCCTGCCAGTCCCTGGCTTTCCATCTGTACCCAGAGCCTGCATTTTGTGAGGTTCTCCTGGTGCCAAAGGATGCCTTGAAATACTCAGCTCTGTTCTTAGCTCATCCTCGTGGGGAGGAATAAAAGCACTCAGGGAGGTGCTCAGGATGGATCTATCAAACAGGGAATACAGCAGGCATGTGGAATAAGTAGAAAATGGTAATGTTATTTGCTGCAATAGTCAATCCAGTTCCACATCGTTTTCTGGGTGATTTAAGTGCTCTGTATAAAGATAAAACATTACTATTTTTAAATCTCTGGTTATAAACCCCTAACCTTTGCCACTATGCTAAATATACATAAACTTCCATTACAGAAAATGTGAGCTAAAATGTTGGAAGAGTTATTTTCTCAAACTAGTGTACTGAAAACCCTGAGTCTGTAGACAAAATGGAGACATATTTTGAATATTAAAGTTTTTCTGTTTTGGTTGACTGTCATCCCCATCCCCCAAATTCCAACTGAGTGACTGAATTTTTGTTCTCCTGGAGAGAAATACCAATGTAATTTTAATCACAGTAGGAAAAAAGTGGAGCTTAGTTACATCAAGAATTCCAGTTGATTTTTATTTGCCTCTAAATAAAACGGTTTAAACTTTAAAAGACTGTTATTTCAAATCTTCTACTTGTTTAAAGTGATGCAGCTCCACTGTCTCCTATGGAGCTGCCTCATTTTATCCAGACAGAACATTTGAATCGTTTCTAAAAACATTGAAAAGGGACACTTAAAACCATTGATTCCAACTGAAGTTAAAGCGTGTGCACGGTTGATTTGTTGTTTTTTCATGATTATTCCTGTCAGTTATGCAACTGTATCCATACTTTAAGCAACTTGTCTCGTTCTTTCCTCCGTTACAGATCGAAGTAGTCAATACTTTCAAGAGTGGCACTTCCTTTCAGGGGGCTCTCAGGAGACAGTCCTCCGTCACAAGCCAGACCCAGGATGTAACCAATATTTCTAGCCCTAGTCACGTATCGTTATCCAATGCTCTTTCCTCTCCTACCAGCACCTCTGCTGCTGCGGCTGGGCGTGAGTGTGAATTCTTACTGCACCCGACCCTCAGAGATGCCAACTTAGCCAGAGTCACTTGAGACTCAGTCCTCTGCCCCTCCCCAGGCTCTGCTTCCACCTTCGTTAGCTCCAATTAGTGACATGATTACTTTGTGTACACTAGATACTCCCCAGCTGGTGCTCTCTCTCTGTCTCTATGCTAACTCGCTGTGAGGACAGGAATTTATAGTCATTTTTATCCAGTGGGAGGAGATTTTCATTTTATTCGAGGGTTCTCTGTCAGGTTTTCTCAGTTTCACTGATATATTTTGTACTGCTTAGAAAAGATAGACTTTAAATTATTATATAGCTTATCAGATAACAGATCATTCCATCAGGAAAACTGTGTGTAACACATCCAGGAAGGAACAGGGAAAGAGGGAATCTAAACAGGCTAAAGGATTAAGCCTTTACAGGAAAAGGGACTTATTTGGATTTATTATCTCTATCTTATTTAGATTTAGGTTTATTATCTCTGTCTTATTTAGATTTAGGTTTATTATGTCTATCTTATTTAGATGTAGATTTATTATCTCTAAATTCACTGGCAGGTAAGCATTGAAGCAGAAGGGACCCAGACAAGTTAAAGGACAGTGTTGAGACAACAAAATCGATGTGGTAACAAATTTATTGGAAGAAACAGATTTTTGAATGCTAAAATCTTGACATATCTTGCTTTTAGATGCAAAATATCTCCTGAGGAGATACTGAAGTGAACGAAAAATCTTTGAGGCAGCTGATAAGGAAGGGCTGCTTCACTCAGAAAAATTCCAATTTCTCGGGAAGACTCTTAAAGATCTAACTTTGGGTTTGGATTTTTATTTATTCAGGATTGTAAGTAGCTATTTTTATTACAGCATTACAAGAATATTTACATGTCTAGAACTGAGTTTTCACATTGTCACACATTTCAGAAGATGACGGGGTCTATTCCTTATACAGGTTTTAGTGAGAAGTTGGCCAAACAGGAGAAATTGCTCTTATCTGTCTGGCCAACAGAGAGAGGGAAGGCAGACAGAGATAAGGCAGACAAGAGAAGGGCATCAAATTCCAGAACTCGTGCAGAAAAAAAGGAAGCTTGACCTTTCTGTTCTGTTTGAGTGCAAACCCCTCAGTATTTGCACAGCAAGCATTCAGACAGGAATTTTATAGCAGCAATTAAATTCTTATCAAACGGTCACAGAATAGTCTCAGAAGTAATTGTCCATCAGACGGATCTCTAAAGGGGTTGTTGTTGTTGTTTTGTGGGTTTTTTTCTGTCTGGTTGATTGGTTGGTTGGTTTTTTAGAAGTGTCTTGTGCATGAGCAGAGCACCAGAAGTTTTGCTGGATTTAAAGGTGAAACTTCGTTTTTGCTAAAGCTATTAAGGTTCCAGCTTTGACAATTGCTTCTTGGAGATTTTTCTATATTTTCCTATTTTTTTCTTGGGAAGTTTGGCCTGAGAACTTTTACCCCAACAGCCCCAACTATTCCAGGGCAGCAGTAAGAACAGGAGAAGTGAAGTCGTGGAGCTGTGCCAGGTTCCTGAGCCCAGGTTCCCTCACTGCACACTGAGCAGGGCACAGAACACCAAAATTCCAAGGCATCCTTACATCCAGGGAATAACTGCCTGGGGTGGAATTTCCTCCTTGGAGCACGAAGCAGGGAGCTCCTTGTGCTGTGGTAAATGTTTCAATAACATGCTGTGGCCAGCAGTCTGGGAGGAAAGATCTAATAAAATTTAAATAGACCATTCATCTTCCCTCTCTGCTCTGCACTGCAGCAAAGCACCAAGAACTGAACAGTCTTGAGTCTTGACAAGGACCTTGCTCGTTTATGGGCTGCAGTTAATTAATAGCAGAAGGCAGAAGCTGCTGAAGCCTTTGTCACCTTTCATTTGGAGAAATAAAACAGCTCTCCAGAGCTCAGCTGTGGTTATAGCCACGTTTCTTCAGGGAAGTAAAAGGAAGATGATTGATTTGTTAAGCTTCCCAGAGATAAAGATCTCCATGGCAGAGGGAAATTAGTGATTGGGATTTTAAAGTGCTTGTTCTGGATTGTTGGGGTTTTATTACCACAGCAGGAAGTCTGTTGGTATTACATCAGAAATTATAACACTCAGGGAAGGTTTTGATTTATTCATGCAAAGACACAAACTTATGAATGGCAGTGAAAAAACCCAACAAATAAAACCCCCATGGTTTTTATTTTTAAGTGGGGTATTTGCACTGGGTTGTTCATCTTCCAGAACCTGGAAAAACCTTTCCTAGTCCAAATTTTGTAGAAATGGGGTACGATTTTACGAATTGTTACCTTTTGAGGAAATCCCAGTTGAAAAAGGCTCACCTAGGTCTGCCTGTCAGCTCTGTGCTTAAAATGTGTGGGCAGACGGGACTGGCTTCATTCCTCTGAGCTGCTCAGAATGGCTCAACCCCCAGATCATTCTCTTCTTCTGAAGGGAATTTTGAAGTGTTCCCCACTCTTCAGGAATGTTAAAAATGTGTGTAAATATATTAGGGGGAGTATCAAGGGAAAACCTTGAGAGTATAGGAAAGAAACATGGTCTAGGTCTAAGTCTTTTAACTTGCTTAGCCTGTTGCAACAATTGGGATATTTCAGGTGTTATTTTGGGTGCCCAAAAACTGAGAGGGTCTAATATCAATAAATAATTAATAAACAAATAGGAATCACGCGATGCTCTATTGATAAGCTATGCCAGTCTAATTTAACAGAGCATTTATTAAATTCTTTTCTACTTGTATTCCTTTTTAATATGTAGTTCATTGTGACTGCTCACCAATCTGTGAGATGTCTTCTGCAGGTTTATAATAACAACATTTTTAATGGATTTTTCTTCTTGTTTTTTTGGCCAAATTAATGTTTGATTCAAAGCTTAGTGCCTGCTTAAAAAGAAATTTGCGTGTCAAAGGCAGCCACTCCAACAGTAATTTGTGAAACAGGTTAGCAAGTTATTACCTGTAATTAGCAGCAGTTCACGAATATGACCCATTCAGAGTTGTGGAATCCCTTAATTAAAATCAGTTTGTACAAGAGAATATTTAACACAATGCTAAAGTTTCCCTAGTTAGCCATGGTGCTAACAAATTACAAATTCCTGGATGTCACCATTAATTGATAACAGGGAGGTCCACGAGTCCCTTATCTCTTTTGAAATAAACAGAGCAAAAACTCCTGCAAATTAAAACCTGGCAGTTCGTATATTCTGCTGAAATTAGGAAATTCATTTAAATGCAAATTAAATATGCTCAGAGTTAAGCTACAGAAAGTGAAAATATGGGAAAGTTAAGGTTCTCTGAGCAAGGTGGTCTCAGGTCTTCTCAGACACAGATTTACACAGCCAGACTTCTATCATCTGAAAGCTCTGCCACTGCAGTTAAGGGTGGGTTCAGTACAGGCTTTGGTGGATGCATCTTTTATATGCATTTCTTCCTGTCTTTTGTTTTGGGGAAACAAAATCAGACCCTCTGGGCAGTGGAGCATCTTTTTGACATTTAAAGCTCAGAATTAGTAACTCCAAAAATTATCTTGTGCTTATAACTGAGTATGCGATCAAAGCTTTTAGCACCACAGTTTTTAATTAGGTAGAGGGTGAGAATATCTAACTGTACACAAAGTAACCAAGTCCTTCTCCTACTCTGTTTCTCCCTGGTTCTCAGATGTTTATGTTAGCAATAGGTAACCCCTGCAAAAGAACACAGTTTCAGATTTTCCTAGAAAGACACATATTTAATATTCCTTTGTACTTGCTCTTCCTCTTACTCTCATATAGAGTTCATGCTCTTCCCAAGTAGAAGCAGCCAGAAGCTGCATGTCCCTGAGAAAAACCCCTCTTTTGTTTCATAAAGGTTGTAATTGTTAAGTTTAGGAAGCATTGGAGGAACAACAAACAAGCAAAAGCAAACCCCACCAAAAGGAGACCTCCCAGAGTTCCTTTTTCTTGGTTCTGTTGAGGTCTCTCACTTTTGTCAGAGGATTTTAGGAGTGAATATTTAATGGAATCACTTGCAACTTTTTATTCCATTAACCCCAGCAACAGTGGCCTCAAATGAGCCACTTGTATGCTGAGACAGAAAAAAACCACATAGTGATGACTCCACATTGATCGCAGCAGTTAAAATCTTATCAAACAATCAAAATAATCTCAGAGGTATTTGTCCATCACACAGATCTCTGAAGGTTTTTTGGGCTTACTTTTACGGCTGGTTGATTGCTTGGTTGGTTTTTAAGAAGTGTTTTCATGCCAGAGCAGAGCCCAGCACCCTTAAGGCTGGATTTGTGCTCTGCTTCACTTGGAGGGGCTATAGTCTCCAGAATTGGGGCTTAATTTGCATGGCAAGACAACCTTTTCCATCCCCTTTTAATGAAAGAATTGCCACAATTTCTGAGATGTGCCAAGAAGTGTCACGTGCAGGGAGAAGTGTTGAGCATTCAGCATTGCTCAGGGTGGCACGAGGGCAGGAAGTGTCATTTCCAGGTTGAAGTGCCCCCCAGGGCTTTGTGCTGGCACAAGGCCACGAGCAGCTGTAATTGTGTCACAACAACGTGAGACACTCAGCAAGCTCAGTTCTGTGCCTCTCACGGCCATTTCCCAAGAGATCATTTAAAAGACAGTTTTGTTTCACTGTTTGCAATCTCTTGTGTGTGAAGAGCTTTTATATTTCTTACATATTTAATTTTCTATAAATGAAATAATTCAGAATTTAGAGCTAAAACTTGAGGTCAAAGCTGAAGTTTGGATGGAAATTTTTCATGCAGAAAAATAGGAACAATTTTCTTTTAAAGAAATAATCTATTTTCATAAATGTTAAGGCAAATACTGCTGCCCAATATTGATGTACATTCAGATCACTGACCAAGCCCAGTAAGCATTTTCTGTACAACAAGGTCTAACCATCACAGGAGGAAATGGAACAAGCAGAACTTAAATCCACTGCTAAAATTCTGTTTATTAAAGCTGCACCACTGAACCAGAGACCATACTGAAGCCTAGGAGTTCCCACTGGTTTTCACCAATGTTAGAAAAAACCCTGCTGGGATATGTGAAAAATCAAAATCAACTTCTGTATCTCCTCCTTGAGGGATAATTAAGTAGCTTTAGAGTCTAAATATAAACCCAAGCCCTCAAGCAGAGATGTGCCATGGCAAGAAGGGTTAGATCCTAAAGCACAAACAATTTCCTTTAAAGGGTTGTGTGATTTATTTTAACCTGATACAAAAATGTCGAGCTCCATAATTTTGCAGCAATCCAGCTGTGGAAATTGGGAGCCCTGCGTATGGCTCTGCTCTCTGACTCTAAAACCCCGGGGAATTCAGCCCTGAAATTGAGCCTTTTGTGCAATGGGAATCAGGCCTGGGTGGTGCTCTGCTTTCTGTGCTGCTGTGGTCTGAGTTTGCAGCAGCACTTGCAGGATTTGCTGCATCTTTATGTGGAAAGAGAGTAGCACAGATAATGTTATGCATCCTTTTCAGTCATTAAAGCAGAAAACTAGAAATTAGATTTTTTATACATTTTGTTTTAAACTTTATCTTTGAATTTGCTCAACTTCTGCATCCTACTCTCCAGAACATATGTGGCACGACATTTACAGATGACTCCAATACATGCAGCATCTCTTGTGGAGACCTAATCTGATTTACCTAAAATTGGGAGGCTTCAAAAATAAACAAATAGCAACAAAAATAATAGATGTTTTCTTTTTCAAAGCTTTACATATGCAATAGTCCTTGACCAAACTCCTTTACCTCTGTACAGCTTTAGTCTTGATCTAGAATAGTGTCAGTTACACCTAAGAGTTGGCATCTCTTTGCAAAATTGACCTCTTGTTTACAATTTTATACTAATCACCTTACTGATCTTTCAGTATTGAATTTATTTGCTGTTGCAGTGCCCTACTCTCTACTGTCTGAATATTAAATGTGTTTGTTTTCCCAGAGGGCTAGAGAACATTGGACAAAAGGGTTCAGCAGGAGAGAGTGAAATAAAAAGAGGTTGTGAGTCTTTAACCTTGAGCCTGAAATGAATGTGAACCAAACTCCAGATACTTGGCTTAGATGAAGCCAGGTAAACATTCGAGTATAAGCCCACACACTACCAACCAGAACACAGCTCTTGGTGCTTACCAGGCTTTGGAGATTTTGCTCAGATGGTTCTGCTTAGGACTGACATTCTGCATATCACCTTTTTCTTCTGATGGGAAAAAAAAAATTGTAGTATCTAAAATTCTATTTCTTTTTTTTTGTTTTTGTTTTTTTGGTTTTTTCTTGCCTGATGCAGTATAATAAATCTGACTTTCAAGGTGGGATGAAGCTGAAGAGTTTTTTTCTGTTACAGCTCCAGAGAAGAAAGAAGTGGAAACTTATAGCAATGTCAAAAATGTCCTGAAGTGTTGTCCCCGCAGTCTTTTGTTAAAAGCAGTTCATTTTTTTTCTGTTGTCTCCATTCCTGTGAGAAAAGGGAGCTGTATCTCACTGTTTGTCTTCCCTTGGCATTGTCAGTGTCATAAAGAAACACCATGACATGAACTCTACATAGTTCATACTAAACCAACGCCTCCCAGGTTCTATCCATCATGGATGTCCCTGCTTTTCCATGCTTTTACAGCCATAAACATCCCAAGTTCATCTGCTTTAATTTATATTCCAAAAAACAACCTGGGTGGGCTGTGTTTCAGCAGAGCCCCTAAACATGTTTACATCAGATATTAGTTCAAATCTTGAACTTAAGCATGCATTAAAAGAATTTGTGCTGTTGGGCCATGTAACTCTGGGTAGATAATATTTTTTAAATTTGGGAGTTGGATCAGCTATCATAGGTAGATTAAATATTGTACTATTATGGTAGAGAAATGACAATGCCACCTACATATGCAAAAAATCTTCTGCCTTTGTTTCCACTAAGTTTTGTCCCTGTAAGCAGTAATTTGGTACATTGGGGGACAGACTGTGAATGAGATTTTGAATTTTATAGTAATGCAGAAAATCCATCACTGAATGAGGTGTGACACTAAAAAAAAATAAATGTTATCTTCTGCTAAGTATGCAAACTTTCAAGCTGAGGAGGGAGTTTCCTCCAAAGTGAAAAATGAATGGAAAACAAATATACATCTCTGTAGAGAAATTTTAAGTAAAGATGTGGGTTTCTACAGCTCCCTAGTGAAGAAAACTTTATAGAAGTCTAATTTTATTTATTCTCAGCTTTAGGGGCTTACCCAATTTGGCCCTTATATTACCTTTGCCTTCAGATGAACTACATTAGGTATCAGCAGAGCTGAACCAGTTCTAAGCTAATATTTCCAGGAAAATCCAGTGTGAACAAGTAGAAGCCATTCTAGAACCATCTAAATGTTCCTGCAAGACCCAAACAGGCCAGACCAAAAACTTTGCCCCATACCTTCACCCAAAGTGAGAGACCGCAGTTCTCCCTTCAGACAAGGAGCTAGAAGTCCTTATTGCAGTGTTTCCCTGCAATGGCTCATGAATGAATTCAAGCAGCTTCTGCAGAGCCCCAAATCCAGGTCGCGGCAGGCACGTTTGCTGAGCTACCTGTCAAACACCACTGCAATCTCTAGTTTTCCCTGGATTGACTAGAGGCTTGGAATGAAATCCAAATGAGATGCCAAATGTTGGTATTGAAGCAATACAGATGCTTTCCCTGCTGTGGATATGGAGCTCACAAATTGAGTTCCTCTCTTGCTAAGCCACAGAGGCTTCAATGCAGTTTGTGATGGAGAAAAGCTTTCCTTTCATTGGATTCTGCTGGATCTGTTCAGGATAATATCAAACCCTTCTATTGAAGTAAAAATCTACCTTCACTAAGAAGAATCCAGCTGGCAAAAAGAACCTGTGCTGATGCAATAAGAAGTAGCTGTTTTCAAGATCATGGAATTATCTTGATTATCTTGTTAATTGATAAGTCCTATCACTCAGCTGCAGCTGAAGAGGTGACTGGTATTTGTGTTTAGGAAGTAGAAATAATGGGGAGATGAGAAATGTCGCCTCATCAGCCCATACTTTAAAATACGCTCATTACAAAAAGTTTCCTGATTTAAAACAGGGCAAGATGGGAATATGTTTTTAAGGCTGCCTCAACAATCATACAGTTTTTTTATCATTTGGACTAATTACCCTGCACTTTAAGATACAAGCTAAAAAGGCATAGATAGTGCAGGAATTAGTTTGTCCCCTTTTCTGTCTTTAGCAGTGCAGATGAATCTCTTACCCCACTCTGCTCCCTCTGCAGAGCCCTCACACAGCTCAGCAAAACTCAGAGGTTCAGCTCTCATAAACCCCTGGGGCTTAACTCCAGGAGCTCTCTTAGGTACACTTAGGTATGATTGTAGCAGGTAAAACTGATGCAAAATTTATTTGTTGGTTTTATTGTGCAAGACAATCTTCCCTCTTGCACCTCTGCCAACCTAAAGTGTTCTCACACCCCAGATCTGGCTGAGCCCTTCTGCACCACTCCAATCCTCCCGACTGGAGCAGAAGCAGTCACACAAACTACTTTTTGTACTGTGCCCTGCTGTTACCACATGCATGTGTGAAGGGAAGGGAGAGTGTTTGGGATGACCCAAGCATCTGAAGATGGCAGGACTTCAGCTGTTAAGGTTTTTAAAAGATGGTGATTATCCAAATTGAGACAGCATAAACAAGGACCTAGTTCAAAGAGAAAAAAACCAAGTCAGCCTGTTCCTCAAATGTGCTGAAATTCTGTAGAACTCGGCCAGCTCCAAGCAGAGGATCAGCTGGACCCCACAGCTGGACCCCTGTGGCCCTATGCCATTACAAAAGTGCAGTCTGCCAAGGGAAAGAGGAATTAAAGCTTTACAAATTAGTGGTGTATCAGGCCAACCAACAATGTGCAGCATATTTACATGTAAAAAGATCCACATGCCAACCACCAAACCATTTCAAATGTGTGTGGAGAAGCCTTCACAGTACCTGCTTGCACCTTTTCTGCCTCTGCCTGTGTTTTAGTCTCCCCCCTGAGAAATGCTCAAGGTTCGCTCATGGACTACATGGAAGTAGAGGGATAGACCTCATACTTAGTCATGAAACATTTGCCAACAGATCACGTTTTGCCATTCTGTTTTTCCCTCTCTGCCCCTCCACCCCCTTCCAAAAAGTTCTGTTTTTTCAGCAGTAACCCAGCACAACCCTTCCCTTCTTTTGAGAACTGGTAGGTCCCTGGGACATAGAGAGCATCCCTCCCTTTGCCCACCCACAGCAGATGTAGAGTCCCTGCTCCTCTCATTTCCTACTGAGAAAGCCGTGGGCACCATCCCTGAGAGTGGCTGGGCTGAGTCTTGAGTTGATTTTCACCTCTGTTCTTACTGCCAGCTGGTTCCTGGCATTAGCTGGCCCCTGGCACAGGTCACTGACCTACCTTAAAGACTGCATACATGGCATAAACAGTGTGGCTTTCAGCATTTAATTGCACAACTGAGACACCACACGAAAACAGCTCGCTGTTAACGATGGGACTCAATTCAACCCAACAATCAATACATTATTTTATATACATGTTCTTCTATTTACTAACAAGCTAAATGGCTAGAACAGTGGGTCTATACTCGAGTGTTTACCTCACATCTGCATGAAGGACAAATAAAAGTTGGTTCAACGATACTATGTTCACATTATCCAGGCTTCCAAGTGTAGTTGTTGTGTGCAAGTTATCTCTGTTCATGTGGTAACTGTGATTTTTTTTTTTTTCCCCCGGTGGTAGCATGATTACGCTTAGTACTTTGTCTGCTTGGCTTTTTGTGCTCTTGGCTGCATCCATTTAGATTTTGCTTTAAAACATTGATATTCTAGTTTTTACACTTGGCTCCTGTGTGTGTCTCATACGTACCCATCCAACCGTGTCCGTGTTCTGTGCTTTTCTGTTTGTGAAGTGTGATATGTTATGTGTAATGGTTTTTTTTAACAACAATTCAAAAGAGACTTTTTTAATTAAAAAAAAGCCTTTCTACTTACTCACTGCAAAAAAACTATCAACATGCATGGTTTGACATTTGCATTACAATTAACATGGCTTGTCTTTTACTAGGGATGTACCACACGAGTGGACCTTGGCTTTCTTTAACCACTCCTCCCCATCAGTTCTTTGATGGCTTTAAACCTTGATTTATTTTAGTATTGCAGTTGGTACAGACATTCAAAATGCACATAACTGAGCCACTCGTTTATGCATATAACATCCAGAGACTTTGGACTCCAGCTGCCTGCACTGCCCTAACCATGTGCTACATTTTTCACCAACTGTTCTCTGCCCCGCTGCTCCCTGGGGAGGTGCCCTCTGACAGCCCTTTCCTTTTCTCCCCCCAGATCCGCGTCGTGAAGGCATTCCGTAGCTCTCTCTATGAAGGTTTAGAAAAACCAGAATCTAGAACCTCTATTCACAACTTTATGACTCATCCTGAATTTAGGATAGAAGATTCCCAGCCCCACATCCCACTCATTGATGACACAGACCTAGAAGAAGACCCTGCTCTCAAGAAAAACTCGAGTCCACCGTCCTCGCTGAACAAGAACAACAGTGCTATCGACAGTGGAATCAATCTTACAACTGATACGAGTAAATCAGCTACCTCTTCTAGTCCAGGAAGCCCAATACATAGCCTGGAGACATCACTTTAGCTGAAAAGGTCACTGCAAAAAGAAAAAAAAATTATTAAAGTAAAATAAAATAAGAAACCCCACAGCAACCGAGATATATAAATATATATATTAAAAACATTGCTGGCTGAAAAGCTGTTTGAACTCTTATTCACTCTGAGACAAGTGAATGAATTGTTGATCGCAATGGTTTTGGGGAAAGAATGAATGGCTGATTTACATACCGCCCCTTGTTTCCCTTTCAGAAAAACAAAAACAAAAAAAAATCCTCCTGCATGAATGTACTGTACACTGCTGGCCCTTCTTNACATATAAGTATATAGATAACTAATTATATATATGTATATATCTATCTATATATATATAGTTATATATATATAAAGTTTCTTTGTTGGCATGTTGCCTTGTTTCTGCTCAAATTGCTCTGACTATTTTAACTTATTTATGTCCTAAAAAAGAATGTAATTTGTTTACAAACCTGTAGATAATATCCTTAACTATTTGTAGGGTTAAGAAAGCACTTCCTGCCGAAGTAGTATAAAAATGGCTCAGCTCAGCTCATTGAAAATGTCTGTACTCTCGCACCCTGAATATTTTATTACAACCGTGCTCTGATTTCTGCCTNGACAAGCAGCAAATGGTGGGGAAAAATCCTGATGACACAGAACCCACCCGTCCCATAGTCACTTTGCACACACGCTCTAAGAGGAGGAAGGATATGAAGTCCCAGCTTTCCAGAACCTCTTCTGGCACTTGCGCAATGGTTTTGGGGAAAGAATGAATGGCTGATTTACATACCGCCCCTTGTTTCCCTTTCAGAAAAACAAAAACAAAAAAAAATCCTCCTGCATGAATGTACTGTACACTGCTGGCCCTTCTTTCTCTCTTTTTGTTTGTTTTTATTTCCTTTTTGGTTTATTTTTTTTCCTCCTTAAGCAGGAACTGCAGAGGACTTCTTTCTGAGGCTATTTATCCAATTCACTGGTCTGTGAGTTTTTTGAAATGCTTGTGTGGCATGGACTCAATTGTATAGATTAATTTAAATAACTTTTTTGAAGTTGCAAAGCTTAACTTGCACAGTAGATTTGCACCAGTTGGACAGAGGAACTTAAACATTTATGAGACTATATATAGAGATATATACATATAAGTATATAGATAACTAATTATATATATGTATATATCTATCTATATATATATAGTTATATATATATAAAGTTTCTTTGTTGGCATGTTGCCTTGTTTCTGCTCAAATTGCTCTGACTATTTTAACTTATTTATGTCCTAAAAAAGAATGTAATTTGTTTACAAACCTGTAGATAATATCCTTAACTATTTGTAGGGTTAAGAAAGCACTTCCTGCCGAAGTAGTATAAAAATGGCTCAGCTCAGCTCATTGAAAATGTCTGTACTCTCGCACCCTGAATATTTTATTACAACCGTGCTCTGATTTCTGCCTGATTTTTCTTTTTTTGTTGTTTTTTTTTTTTTGTTAATAATGTAGATACTGCTAGTAAATAACAAAAGAAGCCAAAATATAACACATTGGATGTAGCATTGTGATCCTATATACAGGGAGGTAAACCAGGCTTCCTTTGTTTCAAATAAAAATCAAAATGATCAGGTTCTCTACTTTTTTTTTTTTTCCTTCCCTCTGATAATCTGCTTGGACTCGTTTTGGTGCAACATACAATAATGGAGGCTATTTCATTCTTTAGACATACAGCAATGGCTTCTAAAACTATTTTTAGAGAGATATTAAATGAATTTATAATTTAAAATAAGTTATATTTGGTTTGTCTATATGGAGATAAAAAAATGTTACAATCTTGTGATATACTGTGTTAATCCTTTTCAATTAGTAATTTAGGCATTTATTTCCTTATTATTTGCAAAGTATGGGCTGTTGGCATTTTGGATGAAAATCACTGTAGGTTGTTGCTTTGAGGTTTTTTTTAAAGAAAAATATAATTTCTGCACTATTAGGACTGAAGGAATCTTTATTAACTGTGTATTGAGACGTGCTTTGTGTGGTTTTTTTTTTAACCAAGCTTGTGTTCCTGTAGTAACACAGTAAAACTTTATTTTACGTTGAGCTTTCTACCAAGAAAGCTGCTTTGAAAACCTGCAGAATGGAAGGTGAAAAACTATTTTTCAAGATGGTAATAGCCCTAAAAACTTTAAAATTATGAGCTTATACAATTGCTATGTCAACCACTTGAATGCTAAGCACTTTGTGGATCACAGATTTTTCATAAATACTTTTTGTATTTAATATAAAGTTTGCTCGGAGACTTTTCAGCATATGATTTTTTCCATAACTGTACAGTGCAAAAGACATTTTGAATTCCACAATTGATTATGCCAGGCGTGTTGGAACAAAACACCCTCAAACCATCTCGGTAAATTGAGTTGTTAAGGTGTTTCTGGTTGTCTTAAAGTTGGCTCAATAAAGTGGTGCATCTCTGCAGTCACAGCAACTAAACCAAGCCAGAACTCTCCAAACCAAGCTTAGACTCATGGCCAAACTGCAGCCTGAACTCACGAGTGTGCAGGGTGCATCAGGACTCTCAGCCAGCTAAAGCTCCAAGCAGCTTCCCTTGCCAGCTGCCGGACTTTGGGCTAGGAGCTCCGATGGTTTTGGCTCAACCCTAGTGGTGTGGGGTGCCAGCTGTCCCAGCAGCGTGTCCAGGGCCCTACTGGGCAGCCAGTGGCCGTGGGGTGGCTGGCCAGTGTGGCAGGAGCCATAGGTGTGTTAGCTGCCTGCCAGCAGCCGGGCGATGGTGAGCCGGGCAGGAAGGCTGGCTCTGTAAATACTGTGATTCCCCTTGCTACACCACGGATTGGCTTGCATGGCCTCCTTGGGATCTCTGGGCAGAAGACAAAAGTGTTATCTATTTACAGGGAAGCCTCTAGCTTTGGACTCGAACATCTACAGAAGCTATTAATACTGGAACAGTTTCTTTTCAGCATCTTAACACACTGACTGTTTGCCTTTTTGTTTTCAAACACTCTTCATATTTTTTCTTGGTTTCATGGTTTTTTTCAATTTTTCCTGTAGGAGTACCCCTCCCTAAGGTACCATTCGCAGACTTGAAAACTGTTAAGAAAATGAACACTGCATTCTGTGTATATATAGTAAAACATATATAAACTGAGATGCATAGAAAACTTGGGCTTTTGTGAGCAGAGACTGTGCTTTATGTATATGATAAATGATAGACTTTTTTTTTTTTAAAAGCAGAATAGCTATGACCTTTCAACTACAAGTCGTGCATCACAATTCCTTTCTTTTATTGCTTGACCTCTCTGTGATGGGAACAATGGATCAAAAACCAAAATGATCAGTTTGTTAAAATTCCCTGCAATATATAAATGCTCGCTCTCTACGTACTGTACTTAGCAGCATGAGATTTGTGGACAACAATACAGTGGTACATTGGCAATCCATCCCACTAGGGGTTATTAATATATGTTCATTCATCTGTTTTTATGAATTTTTTTATCTAGACAATAATTGTAAATAAAGAACTTACTCTGTCTGTTCATTTAATACTATGCAAAAGGTTATGCTTTCTATTGTTATTCTTATTCCTACAGTGTGATGCTGGAATGTTTGTGGTTTCAAAAAAAAAAAACAAACAAAAAGACAAAAGTAAGTAAAATATGTGATGTAAATTATTTTATAGTTTGAAACAAAATGATAAAGTTTTACTCTTGCTGCTTTCTGTCTAATAGATCTCTCTTGGCAGGAGCACAAGTGGAAAATTTAAAGAAATAAATTCACAAAGCAGCATGAACAATAATGGTCTGAATGTAACAGCTTTCTTTATTCTCACCTGAAGTCACTAGCCGCAGCTCTGGATTCCCGCTGGGATATCTGAACGTGCAGGTGGATGTAAATCTTCTGGATTGGCAGTGAGGACCTTTCTCCCCAGGCAGAGCTCTGCTTTCCCTGCCCCGCAGGGCTGTCGTTGCTGCCTGGCTGGGCCAGGAAACACGGAGGTGGGAATGGCTCCTGGGAATGCTGCAGGAATATAGGCTGCAAGGAGAGTGCAGGAAAGTCAGATGGTGAAGTGAATTTGCTCAGGAAACAATGAGTTTAATCTTGGCCCTGAGACCAGCAGCTCTCTAAGGCTTTTTCTGTCACAGCTCTGCATTTACATTGGTTTTTTCAGCTCTTTCTCCCTCTGTCATGATCAGAAAAATGATCTTTGAAACTTTCTAGAATTGGGCAGTTCAGTCCAGGATTCGTCCTGCCACTTAAGATGCAGAGAAAAAGGAGGGAATTCTCATTCCAGTGCTCAGACCCTGAGCCCAGAAGTTCCCTCCCTTTTTTTTCAGCTAAGATTGATCCAGTTGTTCATGAACTGCAGTGCAGCTGTGCTCACACAATATTGCTGCACCAGCAATGGCAAGGTTTAGGAGTTAGCCAGGCAGGCCAGGGATGAGGTGAGTGGCTGTCAGATAATCTCGTTTGTAAAGGTAAAAGGTTTCAAATGATCGATTTTCCTGTCTTCTCACCTAGATTTCAGACTTTTATTCACCAATTCTTTATGACAAGTAATATTTGATAGTGGCCAATATGTGCTAGTGCTACACTGTGAGGAATGTTTCCAACAAATAAAATGGACTCAACACAGTCAATTCAACCAAACCCCTACAGAAAACAATTATTTAGGCAGCAGATTTCTTGGACTAATGGAGCTTTACAACTACTTTGGAATGAAAGTATTTTCTGCTCTGATTGTGGGACCTTGCTGTAGGTAATAATCAGAAATATATTTCTTTTAGTTCTCTGTCACTCTTTTACCTCCTCCTTACCCACCTAAGTTGAATTGCAGCCCTAATCCAAATGCTTTTGGCAGGACCTTTCCTCTCTGCAAATAAAATACCTTTGAGGAGGTGTTAGTAAGGAAGAGGACTGGCACTGTCTGCTGTGTTTTAGGCACTCTGGGACTGTTGGAGCCTCCCAGATGTATTTTAGGAGCTGCAGCTCTTCAGGAGTCTTTGGGAAGTACTTTTGAGCCCAGGATGGATGTGAGTTGTAGGTGATAATTGGGAAGAATAGCAGGAATGAAATTCTCCACAACACTAAATTCCTGTTCTTTGCATCAAACTGACTCTCCAGAAAAGCACATATTTGAAGTAATTAATCCATGAGGGAGAACCAGGACTGATAGCCTGATTCAAAACAGGGATGGCAGGAGTTTTCAGCTGTTTTATGCTAAGACCATGAGGGTAAACATTGCAACCTCTGTAGGAAAAGCAGGTGCTGATTTGCTCTGAGGTGCTGTACTGATACAGAAGGGGAAAGTGGTGCATAAATAGTGGATGAAGGAGAGGCAAAAAGGGAAATGAGGGAGAGAGAGGAAGAAAAGGCAGGTGCATTTCTAGTTTGCTATCTACTGAACTGGAGTTGTAATTGCTTGTTACTGGCTTGATGTGGCACTGAGTTCCAATCCAAGGGTATTCCAATGTACTCCCTGTCTAAAGGCCTTTTCTAGTGAAGTCTGCATTCATGAAGAGGCTGAGATTCCCAAAACAGCTGGAAGTAGGTGACTCCAGCATCTCTGTGCCACAGAATATGTGCTGCTATTCCATGGCCCGAGGAGCAGCGACTCCTCCTGTGGTGCTCACTCCTCCCTGGAGCACTGAGTGTGCACAGGTGAGGCACCAGGGCTCAACCCTTCCCACTTCCTCTCGGAATTCCACATGGAATATGTGCTGCTATTCCAGCACTATTAGAATTGCTTTTGAAGAACCACAAAAGGTAAGCTCTGGGTATTTCCCTGTTTATATTCCTGCAGCAGTGTGAGAAATTGACAGAATAGAACATAATAATGATAATAATAAAGTACATAATAAAATATATTCCTGGCTCAGATCTGGACAAGGGTCTGTGTGTGCATCACCCTAAGCTGTGAACTACAAATCAATATTTCTCATTTTATGAAATCCACGTAGGAAATGCTCGGGTTGGATCACCAGCACTGATATAGGAGGTACTGGAAAAAATAGGGAAGGGTCTGATTCTGTTTTTCTTTTTACAAGCAGGTTTTAACAGGCACATTATAATCTAACCTGATGGGAAGTGCAGAGAAGTATGATTAAACAACTCATTTATTAAACAGGGCAGGCTGCTGAAAAGCAAACCAAATGAAATATTTGCAACAGCATTTTCTCCCATATGTTCAAACAAACTGATTTTCTGTGTATCTGGGAGCCCACATTTGCCTGGTACCAACCGAGGTGTTAAATTCCAAGTAGGGAATGTATTTCACTTCTCTCTCTGATGGATTTGTTTGCTTTTCCAGCAAATTACAAAGCACCTCCCTGTACCCCTTGTGTGTGGGCATTTAAGAATATCTAGGGGTTGAGCTGGTAAAAATCAACATTGGTGGTGCACAGCGAACAGCTTTTACAAGATTATGAGAATTAGAAAAACAAGTTCTGCAGCTTTCTTGGGAAAGCTTCACAGAGCATTTATGGCCCCTGCTAAAGATGGCTCTATATCCCAGAATCCCAGAGCAGCCAGGGCTGGAAAGGACCTCTGGAGATCACCCAGTCCCAACCTCCCACCAAGGCAGGGTCACCTGGAGCAGGTGACACAGGAACACACCCTGGTGGGTTAGGAATGTCTCCAAAGAGGGTGACATACGGATTTATAAAGCCTCCTAGTGCTTTCATCAGTGGGTTATTTAAAATGATTTCAGATTTGAGTTTCAATAGAGGCATTTAAAGTAATTATCTAAAATTATTAAAGAAAATACAACAAATGTTATGGGATGATAAGTCACAGGAATGAGTTACTAATACTTTCTCACCATAGCATGTCAACTGGGAAAGCTGTCTCATGCTTCTTTGCATATGGATAGTAATTACAATTTTTAATTTGATACATATGTGGAATTATTTCCTAGAAGACAAGGATTACAGGAGTTCTAGAAGAGGTCACTGTGCACATAAATATTGCCCCATGGGAAGGAAGGGAGTCCAATAGAATGCTTTCTATCCCAAATGATCATGTTAAATTCCCAGCTCCGTTGCATGGCCCTGTGACAACCTTGCTGTTCCACCAAAACATCGTGGGGAAAGAACAGGAGTCCCTGCTCTGGACCAGCCTGGTTTCCCACTTTGTTTGTTTGTTTGCAATGCTCTGGGTGATTTCAGTCCCATTTCTCTCCAGTTCCAGACCTGGTCTCACCATATGGTTTGGTGGCGAGTGGTGCCTGGGCAGCTGAACAGGGAATCAAGCCACGAGTATTTCAGAGTAAAATGACTGTTCTACCAAGCCTACAAAAAAAGGGGAATTGAACAGATACCTCTAGAGCTTCCTACACCCAACAGAGCATTTAGTGCTCTTGACTGCCTTTCTGTCTTGCCACCTACTAGAGAGAATCATGGCCTCAGAGGCAAAACTGCTGAGTCACAAACATCTGCTGGGAGGCTGAGCAGAGCAGGAGCAATTCCTGCCAGGCAGATGCTGCCATGTGACAAAAACCCAGTACACTTCCCAGGAAGGGATGTCCTTGCTGACAGAATGAGCAGGGCTGGCCAGACTGAGCTCAGGCTGCACCTTGGGAAGCTGCTTCTGATGCCATATGGACCTTTCTGGAGGGGTTTAACCTACCATCAAAATTAAAGTCACTTCTAGTTGGTTTTATTATCCTATTTTCTGTGCTTGTGAGGGATTTGGATGGTTTCAGTATTTCTCTGTTACATTTTCTGTGCTATTTTCTGTAAGCCTGAGGTGATAAACATGGTCCTAGTGAAATATGCCTCCTTACTTCTTTCCTTGAATTAAAGTCAACATCCCATGACTCCTGGGTATAAATTGTATTTTCACTGGATGAGAAAACACAGAGAAAACCCACTTTGGCTGAGCTTGCTGTAGGGATGATTCAATTGCCTTTCTTTTCATTTTCATGTATCAGGACAGAAGCACTTCCCAATAATGCCAGAGCATTTTGTCTCCTCAGTGTTCCTGCCCGGCTGATGCTGCCAGGACATTTTGTTCCTGAAAATTTGGAGGCTGATTTTTGATCTGCCACTGCCAGAGCATCCTTATGCTAATGGTGAGCTCAGTGGAAATCTGCTGTCCCTGAAAACAGCAGACACTAAAACTAATGGCTGATGCAGCCCTGAGTTACCTCACATCACAGGAATACTTTGATACCTATAGTCAAGGATTAATTTAATTTCTTTATTAATGCAGAACCTCTCCACTCTCACCATACTGAATTGTTCAGCTGTGTTATTGAATCCTGAAATGGGACAAAGCGGCAGTTACAATTTGAGTTTCCTTTTTTCAGTATTTCATGCACACACTACATTTTACAAATCATGTATTTATTTTAAAAAAAAACCAAAATATTCTTTAGGTTCCACAGTAATCTGAGATTTTTTGGGGAAAACAGGCAGGTACTTAAGTACCTTGAATGTTCTCTCCTTGTAAATTAGTTCCACAGAACATCATTCCAAACATGCTATCGAAGTAGAAAAAAAATCTAGCTGGTTTTAGAAAATAACTACTGGTCATTGAATTATCCTGGGCTCAGAAAACACCTGCTTTTGATGTCAAGACTTTGCAGGCAATATTAGAAAGGAGAAGAAATCTTGTCTTTTCTATGGTAGCAACTTAAAAAAGAGCGGTGTTTGCTCCTGAGGCTGCAACTAAATGGTGTCATAATGGAAGAAAAGTCAGAATACTGAAACACTGCTCAAGTTAATTTCTACCCAGGAAAAAGTCCATTTTTTAAAATAAAACTGTAGGTAACACCTTTAAAAATGTTTTCAAGATTTGAGTAGCTGAAGCTCAATCCCAGGCTAAGCCTAAAAGCACAAGTGTTTGAATTCATTTGATGAGGGCACTGCTGGCATACAAAGGGAACAGCAGGTGCCAAAAGGAAATCTTTCAAAGGTACCCAGAAACTCTAATGTGTCTAAGCAATTATTGAACTCAAACCTCTGACCTACACCATTTCTGCTACTAACTATGACAGATTTAACTAATTTGCATCTCTAATGAGCATCAACCCATGGAAATAAAGGTCAGGCTGAGTGGCTGCAGGTGAGGGCTGTGAGCTGCTGGGGTACCAAGCTTTGCTTGGGGATGCTGTTGGGGGACAGACCTGAGCTGCTCACCCTGGTTTGCTGGCAAGGTAAAGCAAAGGGGCTGAGCAGGTGGCGGAGGGAGAGAACAACATTTTATTTCTTGGGAAGCTCAGAGGAGTGAGTCCTTTCCGTTCAGCTGTTGGGTCCTGCAGGGTGATGCTGATGGAGTTTGGGGCAGAGCAATGTCCTGCTGAGGGACTGAGGGTTGGCTGCTGCGTCCTCATCCACCCCTACTTCTATTTATAGTCTGCCACATCCTTGCTCTTTTTCTTTGCTTTGTCCTGCTGTTTGCCATTAGAGACTTTTAGAAACTTCCTGGTAAGATTTGCGCTTTTATGGGACAGAATAGTACAGTAAAGCTTCACTGAGGAAATCCTGCTCTTCTTCTCTCACCCAAAATTGTGATACCTTTGATAGCAATGAGAGGTGTTTACTGCTTGGTAGTCTGGATTCTCAAACTTTATTTCAGGTCTTTGGAATATTATTCTAGCTGTTAATTTTTTTCTTCTAATCTGCTGGTTTGAAACTGCTCTAGAGACCTATAATTGAAATAATTTCCATAACTGATGAAAAATTGCAGCGTTCCCAAGTCAATGTTCTGTAGCTTTTGCTATCTCAGTTACTCCTAGTTTTTGCTGCACATTTCAGCTGACAGAGCGCAGATATCTTGGATTTCAGTAGTTAACTCTTCCTTGCTGTGACTTTCCCCAAGCACAACATTTCTCATTTATCATCCTTTATTTCCCATCACTGTTCAGGGGTGCTTTTTGGATGTTGTGTTACAGAGAGGAGGCCAGGAAAGGCTGCACAGGTACTATGGAATTGTACTTTAATTTTGTAGTTTGGTGTTTTAGGATCTCTCCACTGATGTGGAAGCACAGAGTATCTCAGTGTGGGAAGCCATGTGCAGTGATTAAAACAATCCTGGAGTATAAGCAAGACATCAATTAGCAATGAATGTTAATGATTTATTGCTGTCTCAATAGGGAGGCAGAATTCAGACAGGAATTACCTACAGTGGAAATCAATATCAGAATTCAAAGATTCTTCTGATAGATCTTAAAATTCACTGACAAACTGATCTTCATCAGACTCCTATTGTTCATTCTTGTGCTTAATCTGTCTGTCAATGACAATGCAAGCAGTAGGTTTTTTTAGGATTGATGTTAAATATTTTTAAATCTGTTCATGCAGAGAAAGTACAGTAATGCATTGGTTTAGCTTTAAGGGAGGTTTTGGGAGTTTGGGTCCTTTTGGTTGTTTTTTAAAGAACCTCCTCATAGAGGATTTCTCATTGCAGTGATAATTTTTAATTGCAATCTGTTGTTTTATTATTTCTTGAAGTAACTTCCGTGTTAGGTTTTTCAATGTGTTCTTCAGATCATAATACTGAAACAAAGAAAGTATGCAACTCGTTTTTTATGTGCTTCTTGTGGCTTTAAATATTGAGATGATGCCATAGAAATGCACCAAATTGTTGCCATAAGATTGATTTGTTTTGGATTCAGGCACAGGGAGATGCCACGAACAGGTTTCTGAATGAAAAATAGCTGATTTCCAGCCAGACTACACAGATGTGCTTTTTGATATGGAAAGCTGAATGAAAATAAATAGCAATGTTCCATTTCCAGAAACGATGGTGATCTGTTCTTGTCCCGACAATCTCTGACAAACCCTCAGAGGCTTTGGACTGGAAAAACTGATCTTGTACATGTAGAGTGTGACACAGAGGCTTGTAAAGCTGTCAGCATTGTGGGATGGCCATTAACCTTCACAGCACATCTTTACAGAGAAACATTTGCTGCAGAGGGATGACAGGAGGGGCACTGGGCAGAATATGAATTAGAGCAGCAGCTTTCAGACACTTGTTCTCTCAAGATTTGGATTGCTTTGGTTTCGAACGTCACCGAGAGGCTGAGCTCTGCCTCTGAGAGTCACAGGAGGGAAACATTCTGCTGTGGTGCAAGATGGAATTTGAAACATCACAAGCTGCTTTTGTTTTAGATGCTGTGCAGCACTGAGTGCTGCAGGAGCTGTGGGTGTGATGGTCACTGTGGGGATTCTCCAGACTCGGTTCATGCTGCAGCTGCAGCCCCTGATAGGCACCAGTGAGGGACAGGGCATTTGTCACCATGGCCATGCTCCAGGCTGGGAGAAATCCTCCTTCAAATGGAACTGCCTGCACAGCTGAGACATCTCAGGCTGGCAGAACGTGTTTTGAATAAAAAGAGTGGGCAGGAGTGGGAAATCAGGGGGATACAAATTCTCCACCCCCAGCCCACACTGCACAGCTCTGCTCACAGTGTCACCAAAGTGCCACCATCTGGGTGTGCCTCTGAGGGGTTAATGAACACCTGACATTCCATTCCTGCTCCTTCCACCACATCAGCACTTCTCTGGGGAGAAGGAGCAGTTTACAGATTATCTAAACCTCATCTTCCAACCCAGTTTGGATTTCTCTGGAACAGAAATGGTGTTCATTCACCCAGCCTGGATGGCCTCAGCACAGATTAAAATGCAGCTATAAAGGACCTATGACACCAGAACTGAATCTTAAGGCCATTTTGTGCAGTCCACACCACAAAGAGAGCAGATTATCACTTGAAACACTCTCTCTTCAAGCTTCAATAATTCCCAGAAAACTGCTGAGCTTTGAAGCAGTCTCTTCTATGTTAAGTAATTCTGATCAAAAGGAAGAACTGTTTCTAAGACTTGCTTTTGCTTTCTGATCAGTTTTTCTTTTCTTTTCTTTTTCTTTTTTTTTTTTTTGTGGGGGTGTGGTTTTTATTTTAATTTTTTTTTAATTGCTGTGGGTGGAATTTTGATATTGGTTTATCCCAGTAGGACAACCAAAATTCGTATCAGTAGGTTATGCTCCTGTTCATAAGCTTTTTTTAAAAACCCCAACCCAACCATGCTTAGTAGCAATGCAGATGGGGACCCAAATTTCCTTGATTTTGCCTCTTTTTCAGGGTTCATCTTTTCAAGGCGGCTGCAGAAAAGATTGATGACAGTCTAATGACTATGTAATATATTTTTAAATCTTTGAGAAATAATTAAAACTTTTCTACACAGAGATTAATATCTTTCATGTTGAGGATAGGAAAGATGAAAAAAGTTCATGCAATAATTTTTCTTTTTCTGAGCTGAAAGAGGAGGCTTTTCCAGATCCAGCCATTCCTCTATGAAATTCCCAGGGTTGCACAGGAGCCCTGGATCTGCTGATAGTACAGAGAAGCATCCCACACATCACAATCCCATCCCAGAGGGGGAATTCTGCCTCTCCCCTGGTGAACACCCAGAGGGAGGACAAGGAGGATGAACCAAGGAGTTTAGGGAGCTGCAAGTGGAGAATTCTTTATTGGCTTGTAGAGTGTGCAGCAATTCAAACTGAGTTGGGTTTCTGTAATCAGAGCTCAGGGCTTCACATATTTAATAAATACAGTGCAAAGCTCAGGTTGGAAGCTCTTCTGATCCCTTTCCAAGTTAGGGGAACAGCACCTTCTTCCAGCAGGTCTGAATTAATTTCTAATCATTCAAACAGATTAAATCTCGTCTGATCTTTTAGTTGTATTTTCTTATCATAGTTTTAAATGCAGCCTTTCAAATCTCCCAATGCTTATGCAGATCATGACAGCTCCATTTAACAGCCACAGTTCTGATTTCGCACCTTTAAAGGAGCAATCAGGCTGCTCTCTTTGCTGAAACCATTGTGACAAGGAAACAGAGGGACACTGTAGCATTCTGCGAGTGGAAAACCCACTGGGATACTTATTTGCCTCAACAGTGATACAGTCTGTGAAGAACTTTGGGGAAATTAACTGGGGGTTAATGTTAAAATTCAAGTGAGTGTTACAGAGAATCAAAATTGTCAGGTTGGTTTTTACTATGTAATAAATGCAAGGAAAAGTGTCTAGCAAAGTAACTGTAGCAATTCCATTTGAACAAAAAATACTTCACAATAGGACTGTTCTGCTGGAAAAGTGCTCTCTTGGGATAGAAGTTCTAAGAGCAGCAGTGATAGCTCAGAAAGGGGCTGAAATCTGATTTGGAAGTCAACATCTCAGGGGCTCCTTAACCAGCAAAACTTCCATGGCTCTGGAGGAGGGCTGGATGGACTTAGGGCTGCTGGAAATGAGATGGGGAACTGTGAGCACAAACTGCATCAGTGCATGTGGCAGAGGTTGGAATGCAAACCAGCTGTGAAGGGACAACAAAGGAAGACCTTTCCCTGAAGCACAACTAGATTTGTTCCTGCTGTGGGTCTCAGTATGGCATGAGAAGAGCAGCTGAGGAGAAAATCTGCTTTAGGAGAGTCTCTAAATCCAGCCAGATTCATGTTAGTTCTGAGGGAAGCACTGCTGCAAACTGGGAAGAGGGCAGGGCAGGCCTTTGGAGAAACTGCAGTGTACATGCTGCTAAAATAGCCTCACTCCTAGTTTAAGTCAAGAGAAGGAAGAGAAAGATCTAATCATTGGAGATAATTCAAAAGGGCTTGAAATAATTAAGGAAGTCCTTACTCATTGCTGCAATAACACTGTAACAGCTTCAAACTCTCCTAGGCTGAATCTTACAAGTGGGTACCTGAAAATGGAGTTAGATACGAAGGACCACAAAAGATGCTCTCAAAGCATGAGAAGGCCATTCAGAGGTGGTTTCTGGCAGGCTGAGACCCTCCCTGGCAGGGTGCTGCACAGTGTATCACACTGGGAATGTCTCCCAGCTGATGTGCTGGGGCAGCTGGACACTTTAAACAGGAGCTGCTATGCTTGCAGTATTAAAAGCTGTATCCACCATTGACTCCCATTAAGCAATTTTTCCATGGCTAAGTTCACAAGTTGATGATTCTGGATTGTTAAGGGGTAGAACTGGTGAAGCTCTGCTGAAATCTGTGGAATTCTGAGCTACATTTCCCTCAAGCTGTATAAGCTGAAACAAACAGTCACCCAAACCTGTGTGAGGCCAGGCCTGAGCTGTGAGGATAAAGGGCTATCCATGGAAATAGGGAGCTCTGGTGTTATCTGCACAATGAATTGTGAGTGTGCACATCCATGGGATAGGCGAGACAGAAGCAGTGATGGGGTGGCAGTGTAAGGGGTGGGCAGCAACAATGGAAACCAAAATGAGCTCCAAACTAAGAGGAGAGAGATCAAGGTGTTGGACTGGGAGTACTGCCTGCTGCTTGTACCCTAACACCCTGAGGAAAACACAGCTGATGTCAGACAAAGAAGACAGTGCCAAAGAAATTCCAGAAATCATTTTTCCGTGTCTAGCCCATAGCTTAACTCATCTGTCCTTTTTAATGCAGAGTAAAGACACTTCCAGTGTGATCATTCCCTGTTTTCGGGTATTTATGACAAGTGATTCTCTGTGCAGGTTTTAGTTGAGAGCAAAAGCTCAGACATGCTCACCACTCCATAGAACACACTCCTAAAACCTGAGAAACTCCAAACTTGCCTGCTTAGGATTTTGATTAGGAGGTGAGACCAGTTTCTTCTCACATTATTCCAAGGGCTGACTCGCAATTGATATTTCAGTGCTCGTATTAGCCACATAGTGTCACCCTAGACCATCACAAAGTCTCATAAGAGGCACTCTCCTGAATCACCAGCTCTGAAAAGTTGTACTGGGAGCAGGCTGGGAAAAGGTTTCTGCTTGTAAATAACTTACCAAGCTTCCCAGGTGAGTCTGTTTCATGCTGGTTAACACACCTGCAGCCAGAGTTGCTGCAGTTCTGAGCAGGAGCCACCTGCACTGCATTGTGCTAATTGCCAGCAGCAAAGGGCATTGGGCAGCTCCTCTCTGCCTCACACCTTGGCCTTTGCACTCCTCAGCTTTAAACAGAACGTGCTAACTCTGCTGTTTGGGATTCCTGGGGGTTTCTTGTCCAAAGCAGAGTTTTCCAACTTTTCAAATATAATTTAGATTCTGAAAGCACACATAAGGTTCGGGAAAAGTGAACCTTCAGGTTTATTCTGCTAAATTACTCCAGTGATGCTTCAGAAAAGATCCCAAAGCAAAATCTCCTCTTTGCCTTCCTTATCCTTGGTTTCTGAAATTATTTGGAATACAAACTGATTTGTATTCCTGGACTTTCCCCCATACAGTTTTAATTTGAAATTAGGTTGATCATGTCCAGATTTAGATCTAGACAACATAAAAATCTTGAAAGAGTGATAATTTTTAAAGTATAATTATCTTTCAAAAAACATAAAGCAAAGTTACAAAGCATGCCCGAGGTTGTAGATCACAAAATGGTTTGGATAGGAAGCAACCTTACCAAGTATGTAGTTCCAGCCTCCAAGAGAAAATCTAAATCCATAAATAGTAGCAGAATTTTTTCCAAAACTACAGAGCCATTAAAATCCAGCAGACAGACAGAAGGCCATGGATGTCTGGATGTGGAGTGAATTGAGACTCAAAGGTTATCCTGACTTTCCAGAGAAGACTAACTACAAAAAATGCTGCCAAGGGGTACTAATTATCATAGTTAATTGATAACACCTGGGGCACTCTTGCTGGCTAAATCCCACCTGGGGTTTCCAAAAATGGGCAATGCTGGGTGTGCTGTTTGCTGTCTCAAAAGATTTCTTATTCATCTTAAAAATTCTGCATTTCGCCAAATGTGCCTGACTTATTTTCTACATGCTCAAAGAAATCAGTGAAATTGGTTCAATCAGTTTGAGTGAAATTAGAGACAGCTCTGAACCTGTTTGCTTATTTTTACAAATGCTAATGAAATAATGATGCCATGGCGACATGAAGTCACCTTTCTGCTGATATTTTTGGCTGGTTTCCCTTTGAAAAAGGTTGATGGCGTTGATAGCTAGAGTTGAAATGGAACTTTTTTTCTCCTTTCAGCAATAAAACCCCTCTCTTCATTAATAAACAATCATGTTCCCATGTTTCCATCCCCACTTCTGTTCTAATGGCTCTTACCAGTGCTGGAAATGATACATTCCAAAGGCAGCAAAAAGTCAACTGCTGGGCTCCTGAACTGTGCTCCAAACAAAAATTGAATGAGTTTTAGGCCATGCCACAGGTTTCAAAATTAATTGATCAGAAGCCTGTTGCAAAATCCAGATTTGCTTCATGCTCTTTTTCCTTGGGGAGCAGTCAGTGGAAGCAGATGAAAGAGGAGTGTAAGGATTTTGCAGGCTGGGGAGGGATTTCAATTTGTTTAGCTTTGTTTAGTGGGTTAGGGATTTGGGTTTGGTTGGTTTTGTTCAGGTATTGGATTTTTGTTGCCTCAGATGGGATATTTTTGGTGGAAGAAAATAAAGAGTTTGCAAGGGCAAAAGCTCATTGAGTGATGGTTCAGTGATGGGTAACTGCACTGATACACCAGCATATTAATGTGAAATATTTCAGGTATTTTGCAACTAAATTGAATTTTGGTGAGTGTCTCCTGCTAAAGTTCTTTTCAAAGGCTTCCTTCTACCCTCCAGTAAAACCAGTTGATTGAAACTGGAGTAATATTTTTGTCTGTAAACCTCCACGCAGATATTCTCCTCATATGAGTGTTGCTATGCTTTTGAACAGAACACAATGAAGCTTTTCTAGAAAAGATTTCAAGAAAAGATTTCTTCCTCATACAGGCTGTAAAACAGACAACAGCCTTGTTGAGGATCCTTTTCTCAGGATTGGAAGATACTGAAGTGAATGGCCTACTTGAATGCTGCTTCTCTTCACTCAGGATGGCAAATTAAGTGTTTAGATTAAATTACATGTTTAAGTTGTGTCACTTATGTGTCTGTTCCTAAAGCACAAACCCAGTTCTCTTCCTCCCTGTTTGTTAACAGGGCCCAGTTAATATTGGTCCCATTATCAGCTTTCCCACTGGAGATAAGGAAGGAAGCACTTGCAGTCAGATGTGATATCCAACAACCTGGAAATTCACTCTGAGCCCTCACAGATATTAATAGAATCTTACAAGCTCTGCAGTGTCGGGCTTGATTTTTAACGCAGCAGAGGAAATTATACTCTTTTCATTAAGTGTCCAAACATAGCTTAGCCTCTTAAAATCCCTGGGGTTTCTGCTGGCCTTGGCACAGAAACATGCCTGGCTGTTTGGTTTCTTTCTGTCTTGGTGCTTTGGTGATCTTGTGAATATTTGTTTTCATAAAAAAAGAATTAATGCCTGGATACCTCAGAGCCCTCTTAGGCTTCTAAGTATAGACATTAGAAATTACCAAAATTTGTATTGTTTCAGATTTATAGACTTAATAAGGTTTATTTACACTTTCTATTTCTGTTTCAGTGGATTTCTTCACCTTAATTAGAATTTAATTTGGTACTCTGTGGGGGATTTAATAATGTCATTTATTGTACTAGTGTTGTTCACACGAAGAAACAAAGAAATGAAAAGCTGCAGTTCATAGCTTAGAACGTGGACTTAAGTTAGCAACATCATTACTGTAACTCTACAGTCATATTTAACAAGTTTTGATGCCATAAAAACTATCCTGGGAGTTCAAGTCCAGGCCTCTAACAAGAGGTGAAAGAGCATCCTTCAGGAATACCTTTATCATTGTACTGAAGGGTTTTCTGTAGCTACTGTCAGTCTGTAAATCCTTTTTTCTTTATTTTAGCCATCCACCCTGATAGGCAGAAGCACCATTTCCCTCAAGTGGGCCATACTTTCAGGTTTGTTCCCGTTTTTTCCCCATTTGTCCGTTGTTTTCCTCAATGTTTTCCAGGTGCTCCAGACATGATCACTAGATGCAGCTGCTGCTGAAAGCAGAATAAATTCTGTCACTCCCTGATTTTTTTTTAAATGACAAATCAGCTATAATGCAAATTATGTCTTCAAAGAATCAAAGAGAAAGCACCGTCTAGGGACAGCAATTGTGTAACATCTTCATTCCTCTGTAAACTGCTGCAATCCCATCCCAAATATAATTAAATTAATTTCCCTGTACCACATATTTACTGCGGTTCATTTCAGCATAGATTTATATAATCTCCTCTCCTCGTGGTAAGAATTACATATTTGTAAATAGAAATCAATGCCAATCAAGTGCAGCGAATTATTTCAGATTGATGTCTTCAAAAAATTCTCCGAGGACGAGAAAAAAAAATCCCCAAACCGTTCATGATAGGAGAGTGTGAGCTCAGCATCATAGTTGTTTCCTTGGAAACAAGGACCCACATGATGGCCAGAGCTGCTGGAGCATGCTCAGTGCATAAATAAATCAGGCTCATTTCTCTTCTTTTGTTCTGAAACCCAGCCCAGGTTTGCTGCTGGCACCGGCAGCACTCAAAGTGCCTTAATGTGGCTCCTGGCAGCCCAGGTGATTGGCAGAGTGGGCACCACTGGTGCTCAAGTCGTGGTTAACGGGGGGAGGGGAAATAACTCACACGCAGTCCTGTGGGAAAATTCGGCCTCCCTGCATGCAGACTTTCAAAGGAAATCTCACCAAATGAATTGCACTTCCCGGCTAGAAGGGGAAAATTACCCAAATGACAGATCACAGCAGCAAGCTCTTATCTGCCAAAAGAGATAAACTCCTGTTTTTCTCCCCCATTTCAATTCTGCTCGTGAACTGCTGCTTTTCCTTGTTTACAGCCTCACTATTCTGACAGCATTTGAGTTGAAATCAGGAAAAAAATCCCACCTTAGATGAAAAAGACACAAAATAAATCACTCTGTCCTGAGAGGATTTTTGGAGTGTGTTTTCAGAAGGGAAGTGGTTGCTTTAAGATGGAGAAAGAGCCTGATGTCTGTAGTGCAGCACTGTTGGTTGGCATTTGTAGCTCACAGTGTGTCTTGAATCCATGATGAGCCATTCACAGACACCCATAGGCTGCTGGAGTTTCAACCTGAATTTATTCAAGGCCATACTCCAGCTGATTTCCCTAAAGAATAAGACCTCTGTTGGAGCGCTCTTGAATCACACTTGTTTTTCATTGCTGAACAGGTATAAAAATAGATGAATATTAAAAAACCAATATAGGACTGAGGTCAGAATTCCTTTGCCCCTGGTTCCTGACAGGTGATGTTGCTGGACTAAGCTTTCCTAACTCTTAAAATTACCATATCTTATGCTTGGATCATAATAAAGAAATTACAAAGGAACTCCTCAAAAGGCTTTGTTTTACTTGAAAAATAATGACCCTTTTTCTTGAATTTTTTTTTCCCTTGATTAACTCTTCCTTGGACCTTAAAATATACACTCTCCAAATGCATTCAAGGGGCATAGTTTTATAGATAAAATAGACACCAGAACGAAAGTAACTGGGAAGAATTCTGAGTGTCTTTCTGCCTGTCCCCAGGAACTAATAGAGGCATTGGTAATGTTTGTAAGAAAAAGAGACTTATTCTAACACTCTTTCCAGACTTCAACTTCCTAATGAATTTCAGCTAAAAGAGCAAGTTGTGCAAATCCACCAGAAAACAAACCAGAGCAAAGTCCAAGAATTATTGAGTAAGGAAGGAATAAGTATAATAATCTAAATGTGGATATTGCCCTTCCACCAGCCCAGGCTCCTCTTGCAGGTGCTTTAATTCCACTTTTTCTGCTCGTGAAGGAGGCTCTGAAGCTCTCTCTGCTGGAGTGGTCTCACACTGTACAAATGTTTATCACTATCTTGGACACACAAAATGCAGACACTCCTTCGAGCATTTCTGACTGCGCTTTCTCCTGGGAGGTGAAATTTGTCTGACTTTTGGCCCTAAATGCAGTGTGTGTTTGTTTGTACAAGGTGAGGCTCCATGAATTAATGACTTCTAGCATGTTTTTTATCTTCCTAGGTAAGGGGCTTTGCAACTATCCCAGGCAAATTCTGTAAACACTATGAAGAAATCCTGGAATTCCCTTAATGCCCTTATTTCCCATCCTTCAAATATATTTTATTGACATGAGCCCCGACATTTGTAATTTTTTCTTTTTCCAGTGAGGAGCCCAATACTTTCATTTTGTTTGTTTTCTCTCTGTTCATTTCCTTAAGTACAAAAAAAAGAAAAAACTTACTGCTCTAGTTGTACAATCCCATAACTTTAGAAGCAATTACAGATTCTGGTTAAAAAATTGCTGGCTGTGATGGCTCAAAACACTTCCCTACCATATTTATGGGTTTGCTGCATGCAGTTTGCAATGTGCTTCTGTGAATTTATGCAGTGAGCCTACAAAAGTGATGGTTTAAAGGGCACAGCTGCTCTGTGTAAACCTGTTTGAATATAACACCTGATTTATATACCCCTGGTCCAATTAAGCAAAGAGAAAAGGTGCATTCTTATTGTTTCTCTGAGGTTCTCAAACTCACAAAGCTCCATCTCTGAACTTAATGGTCACCAAATATTTCAGAGGGCTGATAACAACAGTGCTGATAATGAGTTACCCATTTGTGATGCCAACAGCTCAGTCTGCTTTTGCAGCTGATTTGCAGTTTAATTTCTTTTCTTACTTCAATGATTTGCTCTGCAGTTAATTACATTGTTCTCTTCTGTCTGCACTGACACAAGTAATTTTACAGAGCTACTTTCAATTTAAACTTGTCATCAGCAATGAAAACTTAAATTGCACCTGTTGGAGGGCTATGATCTCCTCTACATCAAACTGAAAGCAAAGGAAAATTTAATGGGTTGTTGAGGAGTAGCACAACAATTTGGTTAATGGAATGGTCACAGCCTTCTCTCAAAGGGCTTTAGCAATATCTGCAGTTAACACAAGTCTTGTCTCAGTGTAAGATAATTTATCCAGTTGAATAATCAAATGTTTTCAGTTTCCAAATAATAGTCTGGGCTTTTGGGCTTTTAAATCAAGTGTTCCAGAAGAATGTTCAGCAATTAGAGCTAAGTGACTTTTATTTTAAACTTAGTCTTATCTAAAGTACCTGTTTTTTCCCTAAATAACAGTGGAATTAGAACTTGCATTTATAAAGGGAATATAATATATTTGAAAGTAAATTGTGCTTTGTACAAGTAATTTTTGCAATATAATTTTTTTTTTCTAAATTATTCCAACCTACTAATGCTCTGAAGACAACTTTTCCTTATTTCTGATGTGGTTTTACACCTGAGCACACTGAATATCTAAATAAGCTTTGTTTAGAGAAGGAGAGGAACACATTTCCTCATAAATCATCCTGAAACAGAGCGAGAAAAAGCCACACTAAGTTGTGTGAGTTAATGGCTATAAATTGACTGCTCCTTTGGCTGTAGGTGTTACTCAGCTCAGCTGTGACAGTGCAGGACCTGGGACTGTAATCCAAAATTCCTGAGTCAAAATAACTTTGCAGGATTGGAAATTACTTCAGGTTCAGGCTCACTGTTGTAGGAACAATTCTGACAAACATCTCAAATATTTATTTCTGTTTCTTATTTCTTACAACACACATTTCAAACCCCAGAAAGGTGGGAATCACATGGAGATCATCTGGGGTTTGACTGCTTTTGGGCAGTATGGATGTGACTCAAAAATTGTTAAATTTGAATAATCCAGAAAGGTATTTTATAGGAGGAGAATTTGTATCAGTGATAAATGACAACCCTTTCTAGCCAAGAGAACATTTCCTTCTCTGGGGTTGGACTAGGGGTGACTTCCAACAATGATAAGAAAAAACACAGGAGACAGAATCAATGTTGCTGGGACAAAAATTAAATTTGTGGCTGTAATAGAGGAGTATAGCCCCCAAATATTTGTGTTTTCCGGCTGAAAGCCTCATGTGCAGAACGAGGTAACAAAATTTCTTTAAGGATGAAATTTTATTTTTTTGGAAGTATTATCCCAAAGAAAAGCACAAATCCTTCTGTGGTATGGGAACTCTTGGGACCCTCTGTTAAACACTCCTGTGTCTCCAGAAAACCCGATTATTATACAGTAATTTACAATTACTTTGTCATTTATTGTGCTGCTCAGTCACCTCGAAATCCTGCAGAGCACCGCTGTGTGAAATGCAGGGCCCACACTTAGGAGAAATGGTGCAAATCTGCCTCAGCTTATGAATATTTTCTTTGCTCCACTATACTTTCTTTTTGCTCATCATATACCTTACAAAAATACCTGATGAATGGGAAAATATTTCTCCATTTTACTCAATGATTATGTTATTGTGACTAAAGTTAATAATTTTAGATCAGGACTAGCAAAAATTAAATTTGACAGGTCAGGTCATCAAATACTGTGAAAAGCCCCCCAAAAACCAGAGAGATTTGTGTATGCACTTGAAAAAACATTACCTCTCCCCCTAAATATGTTTTTTAATATATTTTTAAAAATGATTTCCTGTCTAATTCACACAGAGATTTAATCTTTCACTTCTCCTTGGTCTTTGTAGGTTGGTCAGGTTTTCTCTGCATTCAGAAACATTATACTGGAACTTATGACTGCATAAAAGAAATTTATTAATTAATACTGAAAACCTAAATTTGGGGCTGCAAAAACCCACGCTCAGATGAAAGCACAGCTTGCCAGTGACGTATTACCCAATCTGTGACAAATTCCTGAAGTTCTACCTCTCTTACACTTTCATGTCTTAACTGGAATAGGATTTTTTCCTGGAGCTGGTCTATAACTTAATTAATTACCAGAAAAAAATGTATCGTTGTGCTACCCACTTAAGTTGTCAAAAGAGATTATCATACTCTAGCCAAAAAATTTAATTATTTTAACACTTCACAATATAAATAGAGCATTCAAATAACAAACTTGAGAGAGGAATGTTTTCACTGTTGGAAAACTTCCCGGTATATTTTTAGAGGAATTATAATTTTATCTTGGTGGATGCCTGGGCTTGCTGCTAATGTGATTGACTGAGGTACTGTGCAGATGGTGGAGGCCACAGTCATCCCTCGGAGCAGTGTATTTCCCTGCCATGACCTTATTGTGCCTCAAGTTAGTATGCAGGTACATTTTTAAAGTATAATACAAGAATTTGTTAGTGTGAGTTATTAGCAGCACCCTACAAACGGCTAACAATTGCATTTTTTTATGGTATTCTCATCGCCAGTTACTGTTTTATTCCAACACGAATGGAAATAATTAAGACCCAGGCACATGACAGAAATTGTCCCTGGCATTTGGCAGGTTTGTGCTGCTGAGCAGGTGCTGCTGCATAATCCCAGCTCGGAAATGCCAGGCTCTGCTTCCCTGCTTTCACAGCACACCAGTGCAAGCTGCATTACCTATGCCTGGAAAAAACAAATATTTTTCAAATGAATGCTCATTTATAAATGTTACAGAGCATTTTACCTGATTATCACATCTTAAAGTGCAAGTGTGAATGATGCTCTTATATCCCTCAATTTAATATTAATTTTTAGAGAATGGAAAAACTTTCCCAGTACAACCACTGTCACCACTACTGACCTTGCAACATTCCTGACAGTGCTATTCCCCCAGTTATTGACACATGCAACTGGTTTCAGAACAAATAGCTCTAAAGGCTGACAAATGTTGATAAATTGCTTTGTTTTCTCTGAGTTCAGGGGAATTAGAGATGGAGTAATGGTTTAGGTGGAAATGTAGGGATGGCAAGGGTGAAACCTTTGGGAAGCTCTGGGTACCTTCCTGTGTCAGCTCCCAAAACTTGCTGAATGGCCCCAGTGATGCTCCTGCTTTGATACAAAAGTTTCTGTTCCTCTTGTGACCTCTTCTTCCACCGGCTGCAACTTCCCTTGAGTGCAGCAAGAGCAGCAAAACTCATCCTCAGTGCCTGAGTTTCCCACTGGAGGTGCTGCTCACCCTCACCTCTGCTTCTGCTCTTAGCCATTTTTCACACACGTGGGGCTTATTCACGATAAAATATCATTAATAAGTTTCAGCTGCAAGGTCTTCTTCATGGCTCCAAACACTGAAGCATAAAAGGTAAAATCCCAATGGTCCTGTGAGCCAACTGCAGCCCTTTATGCATGATGTCCTTGGGGTTTTGATTTGGCAGGGTATCTGCCTTCTGGGTGGTCTGAAGATCTCCATGTCCTCTGGCAACTGAATGGCTTTTTTTCCAAAGCAACTGGCCATANAAAAAAAAAAAAAAGTTATTCAGCCACTTAGTCCATTCAGTTTCACTCAGGAGCTCTATTCTAGAGAGACTTTCGGTGGTTCTTAATTCAGCTAGACAGAAAGTTTCTAGCAACGCTGAATTATGCAAAATCCTCAACAAACACAGAGGGGAGGAACAAGTTAAATATGTTGTTAGAGGAAGAAAGATGTTTTTAAAAGTCTCTGGAAGGAGTACAAAGGAAGTTTCATGTCTTACCCACTCTGCCTCTTAACTGCCCCTCTAAAATATTTATTTTATATTTTGCTTGCATTGCTCCATCTCCTAAACAAGAGAGCTGTTGAGGTATTAATGCATTTATTCTGGCTCTGCTGTGGGTTTATGACGAGATGAGAAACATCCCTCAAGTGTGACATTTTAGCAAGGAGGACTTGAGCAGGGCAAGTTGTCCTGTGATGAACCTGGCAGGGGAATTCAGGAGAAGTATTGGGAGCAGGGGGAACCTTGGCAGGTGCTGGGGTCACAACAAACCCAGGCAATGGTTTTGAACAGACTCCTCAGTGTGCACATTTCATTCCTGCTGGAAGTGGACAGGATGTGCAGTGCAGATGGAGCAGGGGCTGAGGTGACAGCTCGATGGCATTTGCATATTGCAGCCCTCCTGTTTCAGGGGAAAAAAGGACAGAAAATTCCTGTTTGGCCATATAAGAAAAAAAGAAACTTTCCATTCCTTAAGAATAAACCCCTGAGAACACTTCAGTGTTACAGGTCTTGGTCAGACCTTTGCAAAGTTTTAATACCAGCTTGTAAAGAGAATAAAAATGGAACTAATTCCTGCTGGAAATATGAAACCCTGAGGCCAGATTAGTACTAATATTTTCCCTGTTTCTACAGATGTTTTACATTTAATAATTTAGCTAAATGCTAAATGTTAGCATTTAACATTTAATAATTTCAAATATTTTACATTTAATAAATTAACATTAATTAGTGTTGTGGCGAATGGGAAGGTATCAGCATAGAAGGAAAACCAGAGTTGTCTTTTTCAGAGAATTTCTATATTTTTTAAAATTATGCTATAAATTCTAAAATCTCAGCACGTATTCCCCCTTCCCCCTGTCACTCTATAGTGTTCAGCACATTACTGGAAGGAGCAAATATATTTTATTTGCACCTCTCGAAAAATTTCAGCCAATCATCACTGAAACCTTTAAAAATATTCCCAAGAAGTTCCTTTGCATCCCATTCTGATTCCAGCAAAAAAGCTCTGGGAGTGCAGAGCTGTGGGATCAGTGCCCCATATTTTGAAGTAGTTTAATGCATCATTTCTGCACTGGTTGTACAAAATCTCAGCTCCTGAGAGAAAGCCAGGTTTTACTCTGTTCTAGTGAAGTGAGAAGCAGCAGGCTTTCAGCACCCTGCAAATGCCTGTGGTGTGGGAGGATGTAACTAAATTATTAACACTCAGAGCTTTCTCAGGAAGGTGTTTACAACTCTTGGGTTGTGCTGTGCAAGTTGAGTGAGCCTTAATACCTGTGCTGCACATTTTTTAGGGAATAAAAAGCAATGACTTCCTACAAAACTATTTAGGTGCAAATTAGTTGAGTTTTTAATTTTCTATTGAACCTAAATGCAGATTTAGACAATGGTTCAGCATGGAAAGCAAGGATACCACAGAAAATAATCAATGGGAATGATTATCCCTGGGAATATGGGTGAGTGCAGCCTACCTCCCTCACGGTTCAATGCACTCACTAATTACCCTGCTTGGAGAAGATTTAGAGTGTGATTAAAAACTGAAGGAATTTCAACAGGAACAAAACCACCAACAAAACCACCAAACAGGTTCCTGAGTTATGTTTCCTATTAGCTTTCTAATTTTCTCATTTGCACTGAAATCCAAGTTGCTGGATCCTCCCAAACCTAATTTCACTTTTATACACAGAACAGCACATTCTGTTGCATTTCACTGTGATCATCATAAAACTATAGCATCAGGAATTCAGTTCTGGAGAAGAGATTCACACCATAAGTGTTTTTCTGTTTGGTTCTTTTTTTTTTTACCCCAAGATGTGTCTGATTTTGATTTTTTTTCTACCAAACACAAATTATTACGACAAGTTTATCTACGGCCATGCCTACTATATTTTTAAGTTTTCTCTTTTCCCCAGCAGGGACCTACATGTTTGAAAAAAAAAATTAATTCAGTTTCATTTGGAGTCTTTCAATCTTTTTGAGTGAACAAGAGAGACAGCAGTCATTTGAATCTTATGATTCTAAACCAGAAATAGATATTCTGAAGGAGTACTCCAGCTACTTAACAAATAATTTAAAATTTCTAGAGGCTTAATCAAGTACTATGATGGTTTGAATTATTAATATTAAGCCCCCCAAAGTGTCTGGCATAGTAAAAATCTACTTGTCCTGTAAAGAATATATATTTTATTTAATATCCTCTCAAATGCCTGGTAAATGAAATAGGGATCACTAGATAAGAAATATTAAACAGTCAAAATACTCCAGGAACTGGCATTTTGCACCATATATACCCTCTTTAAAATGAAAAAAATAAAAGGATAGTTTATGGATTTTAGAATAGAAAAATTAATTAAATTTTGTTTTATACATAATAGCTTCTAAATTGCCTTAATAATTTTTCCTAAGATTGTTGGAAATTGTTGGATTGAGTTCCCGGGGAAGGTGACTCTGGGGAAGAGGCTGGACGGTCAGTCCTGTGAGGGGCTGAGGGAGCTGGGAAAGGAGCTCAGCCTGGAGCAAAGGGGATCAGGGGGACCTTGTGGCTCTGCACAGCTGCTGACAGGAGGGGACAGCCGGGGGGTCAGGCTGTGCTCCAGGGAACAGGGACAGCAGGAGAGGGAACAGCCTCAGGCTGGGCAGGGGAGGCTCAGGACAGCAGCAGGAATTTCTCCATGGAAAGGGTGCTCAGGCCTTGGCAGGAGCTGCCCAGGGAGGTTTGCAGTCCCCATCCCTGCAGGTGTCCAAGGAATGCTGGCGGTGGCACTGAGTGCTCTGGGCTGGGGACAAGGTGTCCATTGGGCACAGCTGGGACCCCATGGCCTCTTTTCCAGCCTCAGTGATCCTGGGATTCTTTGAGTCTAGAATTCCACAGCTTGGGTGAAGCCCTGGGCTGCTGGCTGAGCCTGGCGCCATCCCTGGGGCTGTTCTTGCCTCCCTTGGCTGCTAGGAAGGGCCCTGGCTGCTGATGCTCTTCCCATGAGGGGCACAGTTTGCTTCCCATTCCTTAGGGACTAGTGAGCCCATGTAATGCCCTGACTCCTTTTCTGGAGTTATATGAAATGGACCTGTTAGACCTCAGTAACTCTTAATTCATACAATTTACTTTCCTTTGTAAATCTTGAGCTTTGTACTATTACAGCCT
Organism: Grantiella picta; assembly: GCA_013397955.1. Lineage (NCBI taxonomy): Eukaryota > Metazoa > Chordata > Aves > Passeriformes > Meliphagidae > Grantiella > Grantiella picta. Next base: position 269,127 of record VZRM01007391.1, on the reverse strand, counting down.
CTGCATTTTTAATTCAGTAGGCACTGCAGAAACACAACAGTATTACTTTTTCCGCCTTTTTTTAAAAGGAGCTTTAAATTTCCTGATTTGGCAACTTTGTAATTACCCAAATGTGCTTCCATTCCAATTTGCTGTTTTCTCTCTTTATGCAGCTGCATTCGGATTCTTCCCAATGTGACATCTCAGATTGTCAATACTCCAGTTCCATTTGTGCATGTAAAGATTATACCTTTTCATTTTCAATTAAAAAAAAAAACACAATAAAAAAACAAAACTGAAAAAACAAACCTGCAAGTTCATTATTGTGATTCACATGAGGGTTAGAGGAAGAAGAGGAAGAAAAATGCGTGGTTACAAAGGGTCAAAGAGATAAATGAGAAAATAATTCTGCCAAGGGAAGGTTCCTTGTATACATTTTTCTTGTGTGAAACATTATGTATTGCCTCAGCTGGAGAAAGGAAATAGTCAAGCCAGAGCAATAAAATGATCTCCTACTCTTTCTGTAAGTAAGGAATTCCTAAGCTTTCATCTGTGGCTTATGTGGCATCAGAAGGGGTGCAGAACAAATCCTTGCTGGCATCAGACAGCAGCATGGCAGAGCCGTGGGAATTGATTATGAAACTGGCAGCATTCTTCCTCCCTGAAAGTTTTCAAAGTTATCACTAGCTGTCCAGGGAAAGGGAATTCTGACAACTTCTGACAACGTGAAGAAGCAGAGGTACCTTTTATTGTCGAGCATCTGCAGTGCAGGCAGCTGGCAGGGCTGCTCTCCTTCAATCCTGCACTGAGGCCAGCAAGCCCTCCCATCTGGGACTGAGCAAAGAGCAATTCCTGCTCCATTCCTGGAGAATATTAGCTGCTTGAAGCTGAGCACGCCTCTGTCTTGTGTTTCCTCTTAATAGCTCAGGGTAGATATTGTGTGTTCATCTCTCTGGACCCAAACACAAAACATGCCCAAGCTGTCGTGTGTTCCCGAAGATCTCCCATGTACACACGAATTGTGCTTCAGGCATTATCCAGGGAAAAAGGGAAGCAGAAAGGGCCATCAATGCACTTACTGACCTATAAAGCATGATTGCATCCAAAGTCTGGATCCAGAACAATGATATCTTCGTCCTTTGCCTGGATCTCATGAAAACCTGCTCAACTCAGTGGAATAGGAAGCCCTGGAAATGATGTGCTTTGATAATTCTAACAGCTTTCCATGAGTATTGGCTCTGCCTCAGGATTAATGCAGAGAGTGGCAATTAGAGCTCTCTGCTGCTGTGGGTTTGAATATGGAAAAAGAGATTTCCTTGAAATAAGCAGAAATTCTACTACACTGAAGATGAAGCAAAATATGCTAGGGTTGATTTCTTGTCTGTTTCAATCAAGATGGTGCATGTTTTAGTGAAGGGAAAGAATCTCCAGCTTCAGCTTTATTTTCTTGTTGATTTTTTGCTGCCAAAGCTATAAATGGAGAAAAGTTCAGTAGAACTGAAAAGATATAAAATGAGAACTCCACAGCACTGTCCTAAAAGTAAGTGTTTACTGAAGCCTTGGATTCCACCTGGTTTTAGGGACTCAGCACTGTTCAGCTGAGCTCAGTGCTTTATGGAATATCTAGAACTCCAAAGTTCCACTTCCAAACATGGATAGAAATATAAATATATAAATTTATAAATAATTATTAAATCTTCTGCAAACAGCAGGAGAAACTTACCATAGAGTTAGTCATATCTTGAACTTAATGCAGTGAGGCAATACTTTAAAATCCCATATGCCTGTGAAATTTGGGCTCTATAACATTCTGCATTCCTTTGTCCCAAAAAGAAAGACCATGAAATTTTGGCAATTACTGGAACTGGATATTTAACGCAAAAGGTTAGAGATTTTTAATCCTTTTGTTTTATTTCTAGTGCAGCTAATTTGCCTTTTTGCAAGTATCCTAGCAACCTTTTTTCCCCCTCCCCTTTCTCCAGTACCGTAAAGGTTAGGTAAGGATTCTGGGGAAATTGGCCTAAAATATAAAACAAACTGACAGAAGAACATTTCTTAAAGGTACAATTTTCTTTAGTACCGTTCTGAGAATTCCGACACGTTTTAAGGGAAAGGGGACAAGAAGGAGAGAGACAATCCTGCAATAACTTTCAACAGTTTGTAACACTATGAAATATTAACTGAATAAGGCCCTAAGCTTCACAAAGGGCTACCTCAGAACTAGGGATCATTCCCTATGGAGACTCAGGCACAAGTCCTTTGGAATAATATTTGGTGAGGTGAAAACTTGAAACAACAAAAGACTGTTGAAGCATATTCAAACCCACAGTTTGCTCTGCTGCAACAAAATATTTACAGCCAGAATTAGGAACTATCAGAGCTCTCCTGGATTTTGCTGAAGCTCTGAGAAGATTTATATCCATGACAGAACATTTAGATGGAACAAACAGAAGCCTTTTCCTCATCAGTGCAGGCGCAGTCCCAGGAGCTGTCAGACATCACCAGAGTTAACTCCAGTCTAGTGTAAAATGTGCTGGATGTACTTGGGTTACCTATTCCAGCTCCACGCCTGCTCCTGACCTGCTGGAAGGTTCTAGCCATGCAGCATTTCCTGACTGGCAGGCTATATTTAGCCATTTATGAAATTTTAACTGCTTCAGTCAAAATCTGGTAGGTCTTGGGCATGACCACATGGGATCAAGGCTGAATAGCCGAGTACAAGTGCTGGAAGCTGTGCAGTCGTGTTGGTTATACAATCACAGGGCCTTTGGGAGCTTTTGTTTTTGGGGTGTGGTGTTTTTTTCTAATTTCAACATCTTGTTGAGCTACAAGACCTGTGAATGTCCAGTATAAGCTTTTCCAAGTATTTACACTTTTGCTTTGTTGCTTTAAAGGCCAGTCTTCTGTTCTAAGCCTCATTTTATTCCGATACCTCCATAAGCAAATATCTACTTTGAAGTAATCACAAGGATGGCATTTTTTCAAATATAGCAGGGGTGGAATTAATAATCAGCATTTTTAAATTTTATTAAATAAAATTAAATTGTTTCACAGTTAATATCCTTGTTCACAGTTAATATCCTTGTTCTAAAAGGCCTTTATTTTTTTAAAAATGAAGATTTCTCTATGCTTTCACAGCCTGCATAGCAACAACAAAGACCCTATACAACCCCTCCAGTCTTGACTCATAATAAAAGAATTTTTTGTTCAGTGCTTTAGAAATAAAAATTAAAGCTTCGTGAACCCACGTGTTCTCAAACAGGTTCCACCTCATCCAGCCAACTCCAATTGGTCAGACTGCACAGAATGGTTTTTTTGGGAAAAAACTGTCGTTTATGGAAGTGAGCCACCAGAGGGAGCCTGTACCTGTGCTGGTACAATGTGATCCTCTAGGAGCTTAAAACCCAAACGAACCAACACAATCCCCAAACAAACAAAAATAATAAAAAAACCCAAACTGAACAAAACAAACAAAAAAACCCAACCCAACCCAAACCCAAGCTTTGCTCTCAGATCGGTGGATTTGTGTTAAATATGCTTCCCATGCTGACCAAACACACATGCTATAAATTCACAACTTCAATGGCAGCTAATTTTAGTTTTTGGTGGTAAAAAGTTGGATAACTCTCCCTTTTCACTTCCCAGTTTAGACTTTTGCCTTTCTCAGCTGGAAAACCAAGTGCCTCCCTCAGGAATGAGCCTGACTCCCCTGTTCCTCCCCAGATGACTATCCCATGTTTCCTGGATGCACTGGACTTTCTGCTTTCCTGGAACAGGAATGATGGATGTGTTCCTGTACCAAGAGCTCAGAAGTGGTATGGAAAACTAGCTGGGAACAGCAGGCAGTGCCAGAAATGGTTTGGGAAACCTCCCCTTCACATGTTTCTCAAGGCATCATTAGGACAAAAGGAGAGTGTGTTTCAGGAAGACCTTGATATGGTCAGGGCATGGGTTACATTTATATATTTAGTACACAGGTTTGACTTCAGAAAGACTACAGCAAAAAAAGTTGCACTTAGAAGCCTTTTTAAAGGGCATATTCCATCCATGATCCATTGTCTGGATCCAACAGCAGGGTTGCCCAAAGCTGATAAATCCCAAGAGCATCGAGGAAAATATCAGATATTAGACTACCAAAGTCACATCTGTAAATCATGGCTTCAGAAAAGTTAGCCACCAACCCCAGCAACCCTTTGTCTTCCCCTTAGGTTAATTGGTGTAATTGCAGACACCTGATCATGGAGCACCAGCAGGACCAGGGAATGGGAGCCTATGGATAGCTCCTTATAATCCTCAATCCACAGCACTTGTGCTTAAAAACTGGCATAAGGAGGAGAGAAAAGCTGGAGCTGGGGGCTGTGGCCTCCAGGTCCCAGCCTCCCATGGCCATGGTGAGCAGTTCCCAGCCAGCTGTGCCAGGGGAAGTGTGGCCAAGGCCACTCACCGAGGTGGGAAGGACTGAAGGAGCTAACAGAAAACTTTGCCATGAATAAACACCTGTAGCTGTATAGGGGGCACAAGGAAAGCTTTTGCTTCCCATGCCTTCTCCCAGGACACGGTGCAGGGATTTGGGACTGCGGAAGAAGCATTGCCTCAGTAGGAGTCTCCCCTCATTCCCAGAGACTCATGGTGAGGGTTTTCCTGGCACACTCTCAGCATAATCCAATTTTCCCCCTCTGTTATTAACACCGTGTATTTGAACAATGTTTTGCAAAACCCCCTCTCAGTTCACATTTGCCAAACACCTCCTCTGGTGCCTTTATCTTACCGGCAAACAACTTCTTTCCTGATCCAGCTCCTTCCTAATCCAGCTAAAAACCATAAAAGTGAATGCCTGGCATGAGTTTGGATTTCATACATGTTCCTGTGTGAACAGATATCCTGCCCCATTTGCTGTATAGATTTAGTTGCATTGTGGGGATGAAAGTAAAACAGATGAGTCAAATTAGGTCACCTTGGTTGAAGTGGGAGAACTGAATTCCATGGTGGTTACTTTGGGAATTTTAATTGATATTCTGTGTGTAGCTTCACCAAACAAAGGGAAGAATGGGTGATACTTAATTACCAGCACTTACTGCTGCACAAAAGCTTTTGCCTGTGTTTTCTTGTCTATGAACCATCCCCGATTTCTGATTACAGTAATTATGTAATTCATCCAAACCAAACAGGGATCCTGGTCTGACTAGATAAACAGTGGTACATCACTCGAGCCCCAAAGCTGAAAATGCTGAATCTCCTAGGCTGGTACCTCATGGCAAATGTCAAAGGAAGGATGGAGGTTATTCTGGGTGTTTTAATGCTTCTAAAGTTCAGGAAAATACAGCCTTTTCTAGGAAGACCCATTGAGGTTTCACCGCACATACAAATGAGGCTGATAAACCGTTCAATTTCCATAGTAGTTTTAAATAATGCTGGAACTCCTCACTAGGTTCAGCACATGGTTTTCTATTCATGGTTGCTGGGATTCCACTGCTGCCATAAATGATGGTGAGGATTGCCAAGGGCTGCTTGTCTTTCTGTGAGGGAGAGAGATCTTTTGTTCTCCATAACATTTTTCGGATTCGAGAGACTGATCACTCTATTATGCACAGGACCTCTGACAAGTGGTTTGGCCTTCATTTCTTAGTTATAAATTGGGAGATAACCCCTTCTAGCAAGGCTGCTTAATAAATAGGTCATTAATTGAGATGTAAATATCATAGCCACTTAACAAGGACCACTGGGATTTGGAAATGTAGTGGTATGGTTGTTCACTGTAAATTTGATTTATTTTTAAAGCGCTGGCCACTGTGCTGTGAGAGCAAATGACCTGGAGCCAGAGGGGAGCAGAAGAAGTATTTCTGTAGCTCACAAAGTGCACCACACTAATTTGGAGGGCAGTCAGAACAGGAATTTTTGTTGAACCTCTTGTCTGTTACTCTTTGGTAGCTGTCTGAATGGGGTACCACTGCCCTTACCTCTAGCTTGGGCTCTTAAATGGGTCTGCAATTTACCTTCCTGCTTTTACTACCTCATTAACACCTCATTAGTCACTCTGCTTGGCTTCCAAGGGCAACTATTTCCTCTATTTCAAGGGGGCTGCAATGCTAAAACCTGGGACAGACTACCCTTCGGTCTGATAATCCTGACAACCTCAGCTCTTGCCCTCTGGACACTTGTTCCTCCCTCATCCTGCTGCACTGCCCGTGCTCGTGTGACTCTGACACAGAAGTGGTGCTTTTCCTTCTGTGTGCTTTCTTTTTTTTTCACTTTCCTCCCTCTGGGGAGCCTGCAGCAACTCCCAGAATGAATTCCTTTTAAGTTTCTACTTGTGTTTTCTAAGAGCAGTCCAGAGCAAGCAAGCAGCACCTTGCAGAGAGCTGAGATGAGCTGAGATGAGATGAGCTGAGAACAGAGCCAAGGGCTGGTGACAGGCATATGACCTCGGTAGCTTTTCAGTCTGGCTTCCAAGGCAGAGCAGTCTGTACCATCAGGTTAGATGGAAGTCAATCACTGTCCCTGTGGTTTTAAACTGATTTACTGCATTCAAACACAAGCCAAATAATATGTTTTTATAAATTTATTGAAAATAATTTGAAGAGCAAATGTTAGAATATAATGGAGCTACAGCCTTTTTGAGTTTGGAAATCTCTATTGTGCAGTTCATTAATAGGAAATGCACTTTTTAGTACTGGTTGACTGAAAAGTTTAGAATATATGATCCACACTGAAAGTCACTGTCTTAAATAAAAAGTAATTCTTATTAATTGTGAGTATGTGGCCAAAAATATTAGTGTGGTTTTATGGGGTGGAGGATACATAGGTAACCTGTAATCTTGTGCTTCATTCACACATTTATATTGAAGATACTTGAATTTCAAGGCTTGGAAACAAGAATAGTTGGCTGTGATCTGGAATGGTACTGTGCCTCTACTGCTGTACTAATTCTTTTTACGTGGTTATAGCAGTTACTGTAATGTTTGGTGTGAATCATTTCTCTCCATATTCACACAGTTATGTCAGGATTATTTCCATAAAGAGGCAATTCCAGAGCATCTTGTATAGGACTACTAGCATTGTGGGTAGAACAAACAGTAGAACAATTTATCTTCACATTCATTAGTGCTGAGATTAATTATTGTCAAATATCAACATTTTATACTAAATTAGACTTTCTTTCATCTTGCCACCAGTCATATGAGTTTGATACACTTCCAGTTTGCCTTTCAAAGACAGTAGCACTGGATGGATGTTCATAGGTTTTTCTACCCTCCAGGACAGGCTGACCTTTTGCTCACAGAGATGATTCCTCCCCAAAACCCACTGTGTGTCTGGGGAAAATCCTCCATCCCGGGAGCTTCCAATGGAAGGGAAAGGCTTTGCTCGTAACAGGACTGATATCTGAACCAAAAATCCCAAGGATGAGGGAGAAAGGTAACTCACCAAAGGTCCCAGAGGAGAATTCTGAGTAGAAGTCAGTGCTTTGGATAGGCTTTGAGGGGCAAATATTTCTCTTGAGGGGTAAATATTTCTCTTGAGGGGCAAATATTTCTCTCGAGGGGCAAATATTTCTCTCGAGGCTCCAGCGGTGTGTCCTGGTGGCCAGGGGACATTCCTGAGGGCACCAGGCCCAGCATGGCTGGCCAGGCCAGAGCGGGGATTGTCCCACTCTGCTCTGGGCTGGGTTGGCCTCACCTTTAGTCTTGTGTGAAGATTTGGGTGCCAAAATAACAGAATATTTAATACAAGAAGAAATTAAACTCTTGGAGAGTGTCCAAAGAGGGACACAAAAATGGCGGAGGCCGTGAGGGGAAGCCGTGTGAGGTGGCTGAGGGGCCTTGGCCAGCTCAGCCGGAGGGGACTGAGGGGACACCTCAGTGCAGGGACAGCTGCCTCAGCAGGCACTGAGCTCCTTCTGTGGGGACCAGGGACTTGGAATGGCCTGGAATTGTGTCAGGGCAGGTTTAGGTTGAATTTTAGGGAAAGGTTCCTCCCCAGAGGGTGCTGGGCACTGCCCAGGCTCTCCAGAGAATGGGCACAGCTGGAGGCTACCAGAGCTCCAGGAGGGTTTGGACAGCACTGCCAGGGATGACAGGGTGGGATGGTTGGGTGTGTGTGCAGGGTGAGGGGTTGGGTGAATGATTCTTGTGGATCCCTTTCCACTCAGGACATTTGGTGGCATAGCTGGTGTCCTGTTTGCAGCACTCAAAGGTGTTTGTGCTGCACTTGAAGTTGTGCTCTCCTCAGGAGCCAATGCTTGCTCTCTGGGCACTATTGTGAGTGCCTGACCTGTAATGCGAATGCAAGGCCTCACGAGTTTATTTTTTTTTTATTTGAATGCCTTTCAATGGTGCTGGCTGCCCTCTGGATGAGCGCTGCTCTTCCTACTAAGAGGAAAAAGTGGATGTGAGCTTCTGCTCCTCTAATCAGCCCCATTAATCTCTGTGTTTATCCCAGAGATTCCACTCCTAGCAGTGTGTTCCCATACCTCCTTTCTTGGTAAGAAGAATGGGGATGAAAGGAAGCCATTCCAACATTTTCCTCTCTCCAGCATGTTTCCTGGCTGCCTGGAGCAGTTTTTCAGCGTGCACTGCAGCCCTCCTGCTCCGTGTCAGCGCTGATCTGCAGCGTCAACGTTGGATCCCTGCCCACAGGCTTCAGGAGCGCATCCAGTCTCCGTGTGACACCTGCTCCTGGCTCTGGGAATGCACAACAGACTTGATGATATATTCAGCTTCTAAAAATAACTCCATCAGGTAGCTAGCAGTCCTTTTCCAAGACCTAACTCAAGAACACAGTAGCACAATGCACTAGATCCCTGTAAAGCTACTCCATTTCTCCTTTTAAAAAAGGAGAATGATATGCGAAAGAAAGAAAGATATAGAAAATATAGCACTAACTTCTTGACAAAGAATATTTTTTTTAACTTTAGATCATTTACTTTAAATTATTTAAGTTTTTAACATGTATTTTTTAACTCGGAGACTCATTAATTTATAATTAAATGAGTGCAAGTAATATAGATTACTTCATGTGTCTCATCTCTGTAAAAGAAACTGTTGATCAAACTGGAAACAAAAAATTACAGGAGTTATGAACAATGCTAATCGTTTTTTCTTTTTTTTTTTAATGAACATTGAATGGATGCCTGTGATTATGTCTATTAATTTTTTTGTTTTCTAAACACTGTCTTTGGTATCCTGTGGAAATACAAATTTCCACAAACACGTTCTGTAATTATGGAGAAGTAGCAGAGATTAATGCTGCTCCTAAAGCACTGGGATCGAATGTTTCTATAGTCTGGTCATGTTGGCCAAGGCTAAGCAATAATTCACTTCTCATACTGAATGCACCCTCTCACAAACTTCGGTGTTTCCCAATTTTAAATTTTTTTGGGAAGGCTGTGACTCTTAATTTCCATGTTTTCCACATTGAAATATGGGATTATTACACAAGAAATATTGCAAAATATCTCTTTTGTGCTAGGTATGGTTATCTTTCCCTTAAGGCCACCAGGTGTGGGTTTTTCCATAATGTGGGTAACTTTAGTTGTGAATTTTCTCCTGTCCATGGGCACACTTAAAATAAATTGTTTTTCAAATGACTTCATATTGCTTTGCTCTTCCAGAGAAGATTAATGTGAAATGTAGCATTTCATTCCACAGTCTATATTTAAACATTCTTGATTTCTAATTCCATAATGATCTTCACCCCTTGTAGTTACTTTTGGAGAATCCCTGCCTGGGGTGCTGATGTTCAAAGACACATCTGAACCACATGGAAAATATGAATATATCTGTACAGTGGCTGAGCTAATTTCCCAGTGTTTATGCAGGAGCAAATTGGAAAAGAAATTATAGATAAATTCTGAGAACCTTAGTCTGCACACTGACTACTACCACAGAGTAATTCCCACAAGCTAACCCTGCTCCTCCCTGGACACAAGGAGATCTCTCCCTGAGAACAACTACAGATTCACAAAATAATTAACAGAATGCTCACATCCAGACTAAAATCCTGTTCATGAAATCTGAAAAACATTGTATGTCGTTATTGTAACAGTGGACTCTTAAAGGAGCACCAGAGCTTCATAAAACACAGAGAGGGCAGAGGGTCTTTTCAGTCAGGAAAGGTAAAAAATATTTTAATTTTTTTAGAGGCAATTAAAATACAGAACAAGAAAGCTTCTCACTCAAGCCCAGACTGAGATCAGGATTGTTTGAGATTCACAGCAGAAGCTGCAGGTGAAACCATAATGTGCTGAATATGTTAGAGCAACATAAAGATATTGAAAAGAGCTGAAATGAGGCTCCCTTCTTGTGCAAACATTTGACCAGGCTTTGGTTTATAATACCCTGTGGTTTTTGTGGTGGCTATTCTTTCCTATCACAGTTGATATTGCACCTCCACCCACAGATTTTCTGCTGCTACTGCAGTGGGATATGATGGATTTCCAAAGCAATCAATAGCAGAATGTTTTAACTCGTTAAAGCTCAGCAGTGTCACCACATCCAATGGGTTTATTTTTTGAAGCTGAACATGATCCCACATATCCTTTCTCCCCAAAATATTTATCTTTGATAGGGTGCTACCTTACCAAGTTATCCCTTCCTAACCCACTCCGACCACTATCTAAATAGTGCTATAAATAAATGCAAATACATATCTCTCTGCCTTCCCATCCCCTACTGCTTATTACAGCCATTATTTGTTGGCTGCAAGGAAAATTATAACCTGAAAAGAACATTATGAGGGTGGTTATAGCATTTCTCTTTGTGGACAGCAACAGCATTTAGAAATATTTCTATAGTGATGTGAAATTACAGATGACTTATTAAAAATCTCTCCTGCAGTTTGTGTGCAGATCTAGACTGAAATCTGTTAGAGGTGACCAAGGGTCCTTATCTTTCATAAGGCATTCATCAGCCAAACTATAAAACTTACCTGCCTTTAATATACTTCAGCTAAATTTTACTAAGCAGTTTATTTTGCTGCAATTTTCCCACCAGGTATGTGGAAAATCAGTGTCCTAGTAGCCACAATATCTGGTGAAACCTCTCTGAACAGTAGTTACATTCCATCATGTTTAGAAAAGAAAAAAAAGCCAATTCCATTTCTTCTTTAAGCATACTTTATCCACATATTGCTATTTCTTTTTTGTAAATATATAAAAACATTACATATAAAAAAAATCTGCATGTATTCTCAGATTCCTGTGCATTTCAAATGATTGTGCTGTGGAAGAATAAGTTTTGGTAACTCAGAAATCTGTTACCAAAACAAGTAAACAAATTGCAATGATCACAAATAATCTTGACTGTGATGTAAGGAGATAAATGCAGCCATGGAGTGAAATTGTAAACAGATAAAATTATTTTTATTGACCAAAACTAGTCCCTTATTGTCCTATGGAGAATTGAGCTTGATAGAGTTTGGGCCAGGGAAGAATTACTTGTAAACCCTATCAAGCTACTCGAATATACAATAAATGGGCTGAGAGTATAACAGCAAATGTGTGGATTTAGAAAGAAAATATCCCCCAAGTCCTGCTCAGAATTAGCAGGATTAGCCCTGAACATGTTCCACAAGATTATAGGAAACAAAACTCTTTTCTTCTTCTTATTGTGCCAGGGAGAAGCTGACATTTTCTGAAGGCTCAAGCTAAGTGACTGTCATATTGTAATTTCCAGCATTTTTAAATTTTTATTGACAGTTACTGCTGGTTTTGCCCCTTTACTGGGCAAACCCCTATGGCCAGAGCAGGAATGTCCATTTTCAAACTGCAAAAAGCAACTCCAAAAGCACTGACTGCTCAGTCTGGTGTGTTGAGCAATAAAAGCACTCACTTGTCCTGGCTGATATTATAAGAATTAACATATTTTTTGTACAACAACTTGGAGCTTCTTTTGTTTGCCAAAGCAAATGAAAATAAGATGCTTGTACTGCAAGTCAGATAAACAAAATTAGTAGAGGATCTAACTCCCTATCCTTCCATGAGGTGATATTTATGAGCAACGCTTGATATACATATCATGTTTGGAGTATTGCCTTTGCTTGATATTTTTGATCTAGCAATTTTCTGGTTGAGAAGTAAGTTTGTTCTGGCTGTTTCCTCTTCTGATGGAAAGTATATATTTTACCCTGTTAGAGATAGAATAGCTGTATTTTTTTTTTTTTTTGGTTACCCATAAACCAGAAAATGATGAAGTCAGTTTAAATATGTTCATAAAAATAGATTTTCTGAGAGTAGTGGAAACATTTGAGAAGAAACACATGATTTCTTTGGCATGCAAATGGAGTTTATCAAGGTAATAGAACAATATCCATCTGCCAGCTGGGGTCAGGCCACCACACCTGATTTAAATCACTGAATTAATGCAGGGGGACTGATTTGGTCACCTGCTCTGACCTCTCCCTTTGCAATAAAACCCAGGGATGCCACCAAGACTCGCAGCTTTGCTACTGCTGCCAAATTCTTGTCTGTTCTTCCTTTTGATGTAGTTTAAAGTTGGTTTTTTTGTTTTTAAATATGCAGTCTGGGAGTGGAGTGATGTTCTCTCTAATTGTTTTTAAGCACAGGCATGTGCTCCTGATTTTATTTGCTGTACTGTATTGGTATCTTATTGCATTAGTATTGTCCTATCCCACAGCTGGTGTTTTGTGCTGCAGAACTCACCTTGCATTGGAGATGAAAGTGCTTTAGGAGATTCCAGCTTTACCCACACGGCCTCTTCTCAACTCATTTTACAAGGTAAAGTCCAGACCCTAATTTCTAACTCCTCTCTGTTAATATAATTGCAGTTGAAATCAGTAGCACTGTGGATTTAAAAAAAATGCTTCCTTTATTTCTCAGTGGTATTTGCACAACACAAATTTGCCATACGTAGATCAATGACTTTAGGTTACAAAAGTTTGGTAAATCAGCATATGTCACAACTTTAATACTTGTATGCAAACTACTTATAACTCTGGGAACCTTTCAATTGTCATCTGAACTGACACTTATCCAAAACCCTGATTTGTTTTGGTTGTGCAGGAAGAAGTTATTCTGAACTCTCTCTGTAGCTGTGTAAATGTTTAATCATTCACACTTGGTACAGGATGAAAATAATCTCTTCCTCAACTTGCAATGAGATCAAAATGACACAGATTTGCCACCAGTAAAAACTCATTTTCTATTTATTTTAGCAGCATGGTCCCAGAGGCTAAAGGAGAAAGAGTTGTCTGTGGGTGGCCAGATAGGTCATGTCTGTCGGTAATCATTGTGTAAAAAGAGAATTTTAGTTTGTATTTGTTAAGAGATTGCTGTTTGGATTCTTAAATGTTTGAAGCTAAGCATGGGTTAGGCCTTGGAGGCCTGAGGCTGCAGTTGGTGATATTTTGGGGAACGCTGATGGTGAGCAGGCAAAGGAAAGGTGGGATTTATACAAGGCCACACGGTCATTTGGTTGCTCAAGTAGTTGATAAATTCATGATGGTCTTCATGAAAAGCCCTTGGAAAACAATCCAAGAAAGCAGTCAGGGAGAAAGTAATTTTTTATACTTTTTTCCTTATATATCGGAGATGTAATTGGATGTGAAAATGTTCTGAATTATGTTGTTATGACCATAAAGCACTGGCGAGTCTGACATTGCTGCCTTGTAGTTAATGGAATCCCCAGGTTTGCAGTTGCTCAGTTTACCCTGCTGCCAAGATTAACGGCAGCAACAAAATGTGCATTACTGGGGCATAAGCAGAATTATTGTTGTGTTCCAGTCATTTTGTTCACTTGTAAAAGTGATAAACACAGAGGCAACTTGTCGGCTGGGGAATGCAGCGGGAGGGGATGTTTGGGCACAGGGACTGTCTGTGCCCTGGCTCAGCAGACACTGCATTTCCGAGGCACTGTGCCTCCCAGCAAAGTGCTGGAGAATGTTAATGACTTTTCCTGGTTTCACTGGAGCCATGAGTTCTCTGGGCAGCAGGCAAGGCTGTCTGGGCTCTGCTTTCACCCACGTCCCTGCTTAAGAATGGATGCCGTGGCATCCTAGGTGGTCCAGGGCTCTGTTTGGGTTTGCATTGATACTTTTATCTTCCTAGGAAGTAGAAAAGGTCAAACAGTTAATTAATTTATTTTAAGGAATATCAAGTCCTGTTCCAGCCAGATATTCAGCTCTGACAACATTGCGCTGCTGAGCCAAGAGCCCGTTTTGTTGTCAAGCAGCTCCTGCTGAGAAACCAATTTTGTAGATAATCGAGAGCCCACTCGAAGGTAGGAGGGGCTGGAGGAAAGCTGCTCCTTGGGAAGGTCTCTCGCTCGATAGCTGCATGTCCAGGGCAACTTGTGCATCTCCAGCAGCCTGGGATACCTGTCAGAGCTGCTGCAAGCAGGATTCAGGGAGACAGGAGCAGCTTTTATAGCTGTGAACTCGAATTCACTGCTGCAGATTACACACTTTAAAAAAAACTGTACATTTCTGTTCTGCCAACACAGGACAAGGTGACAACAGAAGGCTTTTCTTTAAAAAGAAGTTATGCCGTGAAGATTCATCTGTAAATCATAGATCTCAACTCTTTGGGAGAGTAGGCCTACAGAACATTTTCTAAGCTGTTTCTAGAGTCAGTGGGAGATTGAACCAGACAATAAAAGGTAGCAGGGATGTGACATTGGGGTACTCATGGCTCACCCAGGTAAACAATTCCTCTAGGATTTCTCTCTCCTCCTTGCTGCTGCCTCTCTCACTAATCTACTGTTGCACATTGCCCTTGATGAAGTTAGAATTCTTTATCCACATTTATTTCTATCAAAGTGAGGTTATTAAATGAGTTTATCTGCTAGCATCCAAACAGGGATGTGAAAACAGCTTCAGCCACTGAGGTGAGCCCGTTGGTAAACCCAGAATGTTGTGTTTGCCGTGATTCCCTTGGAAGTTTATTGGATCACAGCACATCTGGACAGGGTTCAGAGCTGGTCATGAAAACAGGCAAGTCTGGCTAGGTTTCGTTTTGAAGTGCCAAGATTTTGTTCAGCTCCGTGAATCCCTCCTTGAAGCAATTAGGCACAGTGCTCCCAAGTCAATGACATAAATAAATGCAGGAAGTCCTTTCTGCAGCAAGAAGTTTTTGCTGTTTATGGCATTTTTACAGTCTTTAAAAAGCACCTATAGAAACAGTGTGGAACAACATCGGAATCTAGAAATATTCCATATAAATTGTTTCCTATTGCATTCAAAAATGGAGCAAATACAGCCTGATTTGGAGCATGTTGTAGTAAATCAGTCAATATTGATAGAAAGGACAGTGTAAATGGGAGACCCATTTACACAGAATCCCAGAATGGTTTGGGTTGAAAAGAAATCTAAAGATCACCGTGTTCCAACTCCTTACCATGGGCAGGGAATTTTGAGCCATTAATCATGTCTAAATGTAGAGTTTTGGGTTTTTTTTTTTGTATTTGAATTTATTTTAAGGTAATCTTGAGTGAAGGACCTAAATGCAAGATGCAACTTGAACAAATAACTTCCAAATTATTGTGCCAGAGGTAAAATGGCCTATAAAATATTTATGGATTGTATTTATAAGCAAAATTATTTTCATGTTAAGCAGTATGTTGCATAATATTAATGAATGTATTACAATATTAAATAATGTATTCGATATTACATTAAATAACATTAAATATGTTAAATAATAAATAAAAATAATGTTGTAAAACCATAGAGAGCTCTTTATGACCTGGAGACATATTTCAATCAATTAATTGAAAAGCTGTATCTGATTACATTCAGATAATTATGCCTTGCAAACCAATAATAAAAATTGTTTTAGGGAGACATTATCAAGCATGAGCAGAAATAAAGATAAAATGCTGACAGGCCAATCCAGCTATTTAATTCAATTCTATTCAATTCAAACCATTTAGTTCAAAACAGTGAACTGAAAAATCTTGGAAGTTATTACTTTGAAAAAAACCAATGCTTTGTGAAACATTAATTCAAAGCAGAGGAAAAAAGAGTGTTAATTTGTCAGGAGAGTTTTAGGTGTTCTGATGTCTTGCTGTAGAAAATCCCAGGAAAATATGTCTTGACTTCTGTTAACAGGGACTGAAGTTCTCTACAAAGTTTAAGGAATATTTTAAAATATCTTACTATTGCAATTAAGTTTTCAGTATTGTATTCAGAACTGGGATGGCGTTTGCAAGGACTTATTTTTCCATGCTTTAGGGGTGCACCAATGAGAAAGGAAAGCCTATTATTGTTGTTAAAAGGGAATTTTACCAGGAGATTCTTTTTAAACACTCGACCCCCCCAAATCCTTAAGTAAAACAATGAGCATTAATTTGTTATAATTGTATGGAAGTCCTTTCCCTCTGGGTAAGGCCCTGCTACAAAGGGTTTGTAGGGCTGGATATCACAGGGTGAGGAACAACTGATGAGGAATCATCTGGAAAAAGGAATTTTAAGATAGTCTTAAAGACTGAAAACATAAGAGGAAGATGCGAAGAAATTGTAAGCAAAATCCATTATAATGTATTATATGTTTCATCTATGTTAAACAAACGTCGATGAAAGATGTATTTACTTCTTCTAAAATATCTGAATTAGGACTTGGAACATGGAAATCTTAAATACATTCTCAAATTTTGTGGAAAAAACCTATATTTGTCACTGTTAATTATTTTAGTTTCTTTACTGTTATACTGCAGAGTGAGAATTAATTTTCAGCCAAAAATTGGAATAGGGTGATGTCTGTAGAATAGAAATTGTAGATTTGGGCAGATTTTCAGATATTTTAGCACACCTGACAAAAGCTGATAACATCATCTATGCTAAAGAATATCCTGTAAAGCAACAGTCTTCATTAAGATTAAATTCCTTATGGCAAAATAATATTAACTACAGAACTCAAGTGTGTCTTAAGTTTATCACATTTAACTATTTTAGTTTCCTCAAAGAAGTTTTCTTGAATATCTCCTTTGTATTAATAGGAAACTGTAATTTATATCTGCTCCAGCTAAGAATAGAGTGGCAAATGTTGAAGGTGGTAAAAAGAGTTGCTGAAAGCTGTTCCACAGATTAGGTGCCATTCACTCTGGTGTTTTGACCTTTAACATCGGATTTGGAATGCAGCTCAGGAACTTGCTTTGGCCTCTTCATTTTAATGCAACCCTAAACGCTTCCTGAGCAAGCCATTAGGCAGCAGCCAAATTTTTTTTTTAATCAAATGGACTCATAGATGGGTTGTTTTCTGTGTCTGGCCAGGATTCTGATTTGCAAATATAAAAGGGGACTCAGGACTTCAGGATGCTGTTAGCAAAGGGGCACTGAAACAATTCAAGAAATCATGCAGAGCCCCCGGGTTTGAAAAATTCTGTATAGACAAGAGTATAAGGTATGAACAAAGAGTTGTATGGTTATGGAGCTCTGCCAGGGCAGGTTTAGGCTGGATATCAAGAAAGGTTCTTCCCTAGAGGGTGCTGGCACAGCCTGAGGCTGCCAGAGCTCCAGGAGGCTTTGGACAATGCTCCCAGGGATGCACAGGTTGGGATGGTTGGGGTGTCTGTGCTGGGCCAGGGGTTGGACTGATGATCCTTGTGGGTCCTTCCAGCTCAGGATATTCCATGGTTCACTCCAATGAAGCAATCAACCCAAAATTCAATGTGTCCTGCTGAGGGATGTCAGTGCTTTCCATGGGTCAGCTGGGACACAACCACAGCCCTGCAGGAAGGTCAGTGCACAAACCCCAGTGTGCATTTCAGTGTAGAGTAACAATTCAGGGTATAGAAACATTTGGTGGATAATGATTTGTATTACAGTTCACAAAATCCATGTTTAATGAGTGCAGTCTGTTGCAGATTTATTTGTTAAACAGCAAAAGAACATAAGTTATTTCTTTGAGCACACAACAGCACAGGAGAAAGTTTCGAGAGCTGCTACTTTGTCTATATAAAAGGAGGTCTTGCACCTGTAAGTTGTGCCTTTATTGGAAGCAGCTGAACCCTCAGTGTGTCCAAGAGCTGAGCAGTCCAGCTGGAGGACAGGGACACTTTGCTCCTTGTTCAAGGCTCTTGTGCTGGGAAACTCTTAATAAAGCCTAAAGAGACTTGAAACAGAAATTAACTTTGAATCAAAAACCTATGTAACACAAGCAGCTGAAATGTAATACTTTCTTATCATCTGAAATGTAGTACTTTCTTATCATTACTAGCAAGGACCTGAAATTAATTGCACTAAGAGCTGGCTGCTCCAAACCCTCCCTGCTTTGTTTAAAAACAAACTTGATTCAAACCCTTTTTTTCTATTCCAATGGGTACTACAGCTTCTATTCTGTGTGTAATGGTAGTGAAGAATTGAGCAAACTCATATTTTCTGGAAAGATAAAAGTACAAACAGATACAAAGCCATATCTCCTTAGTCTCAGCTACTTTAATCATCAAAACAACCAATGTCTGAGGTTCACAAACCCCTTTCAAACTGCAAACAATGAAGCAAGAGTCATATTCTTTCCCTCTGCAGCAGAAAAGGCCACCTTGGAAATTTAGCTCCTGAAAATTCTATCTTTAGGCCCCAAATCTGCAAAGCATCTTAAGAAATTAATTTCAGGCTGAATATTCAGAAAGTTTTGTTAATGATGCCCTGGTGGAAAATTTCCCAGTGTTTATCTGCAGCATATTCTGAAGCTTGTAAAAAGTTAAAAGGTTGTGATTGCGGATACTTCTGTAGAGGAAATTTTCCTCTTCTGGGTGTAATTTTTCTACCCTTAAATTATATTTAATCTCTGTAGCAGGTGGAGAGGCTGACTGCAAAACACAGAATGATGCTCCCAAAAATTGTAGGTTTGTGAATCGCAGGGCTGATGAAGATGTGAACTTTGTGGATGTGTCACTGTCACTCATGCTCTTACACTTTAGGACACACAATCTTATTTGCCTTGACTCCATCAGCAAAGTCTTCCTTTTCCAGTGGGACAAGTGACATCTAGTAAGGAGACCTTTATTAGTACTCGTCTTCTTACACTTCTAGTAATGAGGAAATGATGACTAGAACAGTATTCAGAGAAAGGTAAACTTTAAAAAAAAATGGCTTTTTAAAAAGTTCATGCCTAGCATTCCTCAGCACGAAGAATTTTTCCTATGGAAAAAAAAAAGAAACTACAAGTAAATTTTAGAGAGAGCTTAAGAAATAGGTACCACTTGGAGGATTACATTCACCAGATACTCTATTTAAATTAAAACATGAAGATTGGAGCACAGAATCCCAACTGATTATTTCCTTCCCCTGAGCATTTCTATTACAGCCTTTCTTATTAGAGACTGCAAAAAGAAATGAGCCCAACTTCTTTTTGCTGCTGCTGTGAAGCCAGAACTCCATGTCTCAGATAATATGGAATATCTCCTCTCTGCCTCATCCATTACCTACAACTTGCCCAGGTGTTGAGGAAATCTGCCTTTGACAGAAGCTATGCATAGTGACCTCCAGCAAAATTCCTTCTCTCCTGCATTCAGTTTTCCATGGATTAGGCTCTGTGTTTCTGGTATTTTGATGATTCTCCTCACTGCCAGACAGTTGGAAAAGGATTTGAGGCAAGTGTATTTGAAGCTTGTCTTTACAATGTAGTTAAACCTTTGGGATCAGCTTCAGCTTTCCTGTGGATAGATAGGAATGGAGATGAGAGGGAGTTGGAACTGCTAGAAATATCCTGAAACATAAAAATAATCACTCCTGAGTTGGAAGGGACCCACAATAATCCCTTCTGTCCCTGTCTTTGTTCACCTTTAACAAGTTGTTGGGAAAAATAATTGTCCAGCAGGGATGGAATTCTGGATAATCCAGTACCTTTCTATCTTCTCCTTTGCCTTCCCAGAGAATTAGAGTCTACAGTAAAATACTCCCCCTTTTAGCTGGGAAAGACAAAGAAGTCCACGCACTTTTAGTAAGTGGATGCAATAAAATTTAAGAGTGTTTTTTCTTTTGGCTCTTGGAACAGAGACGTTGTTTTTGCTGGGCATAGTGGAGTGGGAGTTTCACAAGAATTTATTTTCCTGGTCTACCTGCTAAGATCTATTTTGACCCAATTTTCAGGTTACAAACCTACAGGTGGCAACTAATAACTGATGATTCACAGCTGTAAAGAAAGTATTTTAGTGAGAGGGGTTCAGTATTAAAGTTCTGCAACATATTTTAAAAAAACCCAAAAGGAATATATTTCTGATGAAAAGAATACCATTTCAAAAAGCAAAACAGTAAAAGAAATCTTTGGGCATTTTGCAACACTGCACGGAAATGTGAGTTGGCTGAAACATCTGCAGTATCACATAATCTGCTCTGCAGGAATCTTGTGGAAGACAATTAATTGTTAATTAGCAATGTGCCAGCAGACAGCTCAGGAAAGGATTGTTTGCTGAGTTAGCCCAAGTTGTCATCTGTAGTTTATGTGGCAGAGCAGTTGCAGTAGCTCAGTTTGTGTGTGAATATTCTGGGGCTGCTTTAGAGAACTTAACATACACCACTTTCTCTGAAACTCCTCTGCCAGTGCTGAAATGCTGACAGAGCTAAACCAGAAATACTGAATAGCAAAGGGTGTGCTTGACAAGAGCTAATCAATAGTTTCCAGGCAATTACTTTGCATTATTGACATGCAGCTTCAGCCAAAAAGTCTTCAGTTAAAGGAAATGCTCTGAAAATATGGGACCTCTTTTTAAATTTTGAAGTAATATATTGATGTTGCACTCTATTTCAGAAATAAAATGTGATTGAGCTGAATTTTTAGCAGGTAATATATATTTCTTACATTTTGCATTGGGGAGAAAAGTAAATTATCTTCATTATAGGTTGACCTGTCTTTTGGAGCTTTTTTCCTATTTCAGATGTGACACAGAAAAAACTACTCCCTCATTCACACCTATGATTGTGTTTCTAACAGTACTGTGCTGTTGATTTTAATGTATTTTAAAGTGACACGTGGCAGAGTGTGCAGTGTTGCTGCCACCCCTCACTGACCAGGAATATTGCACAGGTGCCCATGCTGGGAAGGGTGGAGAATGAGGAGGAAAAGTGGGAAAACTCCTGGAGTGAGGAAACTCAGGGGTTGACATGGAGACTTTAATCCATAAAGCTGTGTGTGCAAGCAAAGTCAAATGAGGAATTAATTCCCAATTTCCCATCAGCAGTTAGAAGCTCAGCCATTTCTAGGAAGGCAGGACTTCATCCCATGTGATATTTGGGAAGACAAACACTATCACTCAAATCATTGTCCTCCCTTCCTCTTTCCTCCATTTTCCACTGGTGAGCACAGAATGCCCCTTTGGTTGGAATGTCCCTTTGGCTGGAATTCCCTTTTGTCCCACCTGTGTCCCCTCCCAGCCTCCTCAATGGCAGGGAAGATGAGACATGGAAAAATGTGTCAGCACTGTTCAGTCACAGCTAAAATGTCCTGGTGCCATCAGCACTGTTTTGGTCACAAATCTAAACACATCCCAGTGACTCTGGAATAAATGTCTTTGTCCCTCCCCAAACTGGCCCAGTAGGGAAGTCTAGAGCTGAGCCTACTGGGCTGTTGAATCCAAACAAGAGAAATAAATTTTAGTCAAGGAATGTATAGATATGAAAGCCTGCAATTGCAAGATATTTACATTTGTTTATTTACTTCAGCTGTTGATGATTAGCTTCATCTATAAGCTGGAAACTTTTAAAAATTACTGTGCTATAGACACAACCTAAAGCCAGCTTGGTTTAATCCAAATCTTCAGTTTAAATCCAGGTTTAATCCAAAACTTGGTGCAGGGGGCTGTTTGTACAACAGAAGGGCCCTGGAGCACTGCCTAAGGGTTGGGGGAGATGCTTCTCCCGGTCAGGTTCACACTTTCCTATCAGAGGGGTAAGAGTTATTCAATTCTTTGAACTTTATAAATCCTAACAGTCTTCCCATGTTGACCTGGAGCAGCCAGTGCACAAAGCAACTCCTTACCCTACTTTACAACAGCAAAGAAAGAATGTTTGGGATAAAATAAAGAACTTTAGGTGCCTGCAGAGAGCATCTGTAATCTGATTAAATTCTAAAATTTTTCACCGAGTACCTTTAATAATACAAATTCTGAAATCTTACTATAGTTGAAAGTATAAACTCTGCTGAGAGTTCATTCCTTTTCCAGGTTGGAATACCTCCCAGTAACTATGAGTTTGGCAGGCTGATAACATCTATATCTGCATGAAGACTGCAAATTCAGGTTCTGTCTGGGAGAATGATTGTCTATACACAAGTTGTGGTGTTATGTATCTAGTTCTTGTGAGTCTTTTTGGCATTTATTTAGTCTCACTTGTAAGTCCAATTGGAACATTCCCCAGGTGTCTTCTCATCTAGTGCTGTCATTTATTTATTTTCCAGTTCAGTTCAGTTGGATGAGTGAGTGCTAACTCTTGGAAGTTGTGTATAACCTCAGGATTGGACGTTCTCTCCGAGTTCTGTGGGTGAATAAAATTCATGTTTAGGAAACTCAAGGTGCCATTAACCTTTAGCAGAGGGCTGTGTCCCTAAAGCACAGTGGGAATGGATGAATTAACTCGTGTGGCTTTTCCAGGGGATCAGCATAAGTCTGCAGCAGAAACCCCATATTGTGGAATTTTGTCACCCACTCCTGTCCAGAAGATGGTGTGGAAGATAAAATGCGTGTAACAAAACACAGATCTCAGGCTGACAGCAGAGGACAAGGGAAGGACAATACCAATAGATGGAAAAGTGTTTTTTGCAGCTCTCCTCAACTCAAAACTCAGTACCTGCCCCATTGTGAGGCAATAAATTGGATGGAGAGATATCTACAGTGATAGAGGTTAAGCCTTTCTAAACAGAAACCAAAAAATCAGGTGTTGCTTTACTTAAAACTATCTGCAAGAAATAAATCTTTTTCCCATTGCAGAAAACTGATTAGGCACAAATCAGCCTATTTTTGATTGAAGTCAGCCTTCAATAGAATAGCTAAAGGTGTCTGTCTTGTTCACAGATGGTTTTGTGATTTTAGGCCTTTGATCCAAAATATTGTCAGATTGTTACCAATGATAAAATTCTTATTGTGTTTGCTTTTGTGTAGCTATTTACCCATGGAGAGCCCAACTTTATGAGATCTTTATATAAGGCTTGTGCAGATTTTGCTTATATCAAATCTAAACTGAAGGTTTTAAATCTGGAGAGGATTGTTGTTCTCTCCCCCATCAATTATATTGTCACAGGGCTCTGTATTGCAGAAACAACACAGAAATTCAGAGTTACAATAAGGAGAAAAAATGAGCCAAGCCCTGGGTTTTAATTTCCAAAGCTATATCACATGACTTCAGCTGACATTAATTTTGGCATCCTGGCAGAATCCTGCAGAAATGTGGATTCTTCCTGGAGGTTGTTTTCACAAGGTACTCTAGGTATGAATGACTTCTCTTCATTAATTTTAGTTTAGAAACCTAAATAAGTGCAGCCTTGGAACATTTGGTACTTCACAGCACCATTCTCTGGTTAGTAGAAACATCTGATTCCCACCCCCACCCCTGTACTTTCTGCAGAGTTGTAAAGGATTCCTCAGGAGTGTGGAGATAAACCTGAATAAAGCAGAACTTGGATTGCTTTTTAGACCACATCATTTTAATGTAGGGCCTGAAATGCACGGCCAGGAAAATTGTTGGTGGTGAGTGGGTTGGAGGCAGAAGTTCTCACCCTTCTGCAGAGCTGGTGCTCCACTATCAGGAGCAGGCAATGCAGAAGGAATCCACTTGAACAGAACAGGATTAATTTGAGGTGTGATACTGCTGGTCCTCCTGCAGAATTAGTGCTAATGTTTGATGAGTTAACTGATGCTTAGTAGCAGCTCTTTTTGCTGCTGACAGCCTCCTGATGTGGGTAACTCTGTCTCTTGTCCCATAGCAGGGCTGTGTTCCAGGGCTGGTGTCACCTGAGCTGAGCTCTGATTTTGTGTCCCATGCAGCTCTCCCAACAGGCTGTGGCAGAAACAGGCAGGAATTCCTGATGAGGAGCATCAGATCCACAGGTGAGAGCATGAACTGAGACCTAGCCTGTAATCCAGGGAATTTCTCTCATTGCGACAGCAAAGGCTCCCCCAGAAATTAAAGAACAGGGTTCTCAACCTGCTCTAAAATTTGTCATTTTATGTTGCAGGCATTGTGAAGTATTCACAAGGATTAGCAGCCAGCAATTACTTCCATAAACACTTCAGCTGGTAGGAGACTGAATGGGAACTGGTGCAGGAATACAGCAGTAGATAAAACACTTGACACCAGGAATTAATCATTTCAAATGCTGAACAAATCAGCAGCAAATAAACACCTTCAGTATCTGCCTATGGACTGTCCCTTGCAGCAGGCCCTTCCATTTGGGATCATCAATCTATTTGATGAAGATTGGTCTCGCCTCTGTATTAAATCATCAAATGTTTACTGTCCCTTGGCTTCCCTCCATTTTTAGATTTACTCTCAGGAATAAAATGAGAATTCACTGTCAGCTTTGATGTTCAAGTGTATCCTGTTGAGCCTGCTAGGCCTGGCTGGAATACAGAAAACCAGTGTCTCTTTTGATCCTTGCTGAAAACAAGATGAAGAATGGGGTAAAAATAAATCACCAAAAAAGCCCTCAAAGTAGAGTTTGGTCTGTGCACAATCAGGTTGGGAAAAATGGATCTATTCCATTCTCAATGAATGAATACCTGCTGCAGTAAAAACAAAGACAAACCGTGAAAAGACCACCCAAAATCAAACCTAGCTCTGGTAATATCTGTAGGGAGGATACTTAAAAAACAACAAAAAAGGAATTTTGTATTATTTTCAGTTTTGTCACTGGCAGTTTTTCCTTTCCCAATATAGGTTTGACCAGAACTATACATATTGGCATCAAGGAGAAAAGAGAGAGGCTTATCCTGCACCTGTTAGGTGTAAGGATTTATATGACAGAGAGCTGACAGGGTGAGGTCCCAGCAGCCACTCTTGTGACAGACATCATTTCAGTGCCAAATTCTTGTACAGACTTCAATGTGTAATGTAGAAGCGGGGTACAAAGTCAGCCCAAGTTAATATAAAATCTGTCCATGGGCATCTTTCCATTGTCTTCCATAAGCACTGCTAACAGGTGTCCAGGCAGTGGGAAACGTCCATGGAGCTGCAGGGCAAGAGGGAGAGGATTCCCATGGGAGAAGACCAAGCTGTCTCTGAGGTGTTCCCCAGTGTGCCTAAGCAGACTACTGCACTGAAGAGCCTGTGTTCCAAAGTGCAAAGCTTTGGTGATTGTGACTGCAACAGTGTGGAGCTCAGGGAAGATTCGAAGCTAGAACCTGGCTTGGGTCCTGCCATTTGCCAAGGAGAAGCTGCAGAGATGAAGAATGGAAGAGGTATTTACTTTGGGTTTGGAAACATGGGGTGAAAAACACTGACCTACAAAAACATATAAAAAGGAGAGGGTTAAATGGGGAAAAAAAAGCTTCTCTATTCGAAATGTCTTATTCAACCTGTAACAAAACCATTTGTAGTATTTCCCCCCTTATTCTCACCTCTTTTTCATCTCGAATTTTAAGCCAAGCCCCAGCTAGCAATGCTCACATAGGCTGGTTCTGCATTTTCCTAGTGTAACTCGAAAGCGCCCACATTGTTTCCACACTTCCCAAATGTTCCCCCTACATTTTTTTTTTAAATCCCGTCTGTCCCCCGGCTTCCNGATGCTGGGTGGAGGAGGAGGAAGAGGAGGAGGGGGGAGCTGGCGGGACAGCCTGAGGTGGGCGGAGGGGGGAGGCGGGTGTTAAACCATCGCTCCGGGGAGGGCTGAGCATTTGCAAATTCCGGCTCCAGAGCGCGGGGAGCATCCTACCCACGCCGGGCCGCCAGCAGCGGCAGGGCAGGACGAGGCTTCCCGGCTCCTGGGGATCCTTACGCCTTCTCCCCGGCCGGCCGTGCTCTGCCCCGCTCTCCCGGAGCCCGCGGCCATCCGCCCGCAGGCAGCTCAGCTCAGCCGCAGCCCGGCCCCTCTCCCCGGCGCGCAGGCACGGGCAGAGCCCTGGGTGAGTAAACTAGCAGCTCCCCTACTCCTGCAGGCAGGCCACGGCCGTTCCAGCCCTTCTGCACATCCCTGCCTGCTCCTGGGCTCAGTTGTGTGCCTGGAAGGTGCGGCAGATCTCTGTCCTCCGGTAGGTCAGTCAGGCTGGGAGCCTTGCCTGGGGAGGGATTTTTGAAAGGCTTCCCAATCTGCTAGGAAGTTACCTGTCTCCACTTGGAAATAACTCCTTCCCTTGCACATAACCCTCTCCGTTTCCCCCACCCCTTTCTTTGCCTTTTCCCCTGCTTTACAACTTTCCCAGCCTCGTGGAGTTGCCTCCTTCACTTTCACCTGCAGATTTCCGTAGGTGACAAGAAGCCAATGACACGCTGGGAGACTTCAGTCATTGAAGATAAGTACCAGCAAG
This sequence comes from Grantiella picta, assembly GCA_013397955.1. Lineage (NCBI taxonomy): Eukaryota > Metazoa > Chordata > Aves > Passeriformes > Meliphagidae > Grantiella > Grantiella picta. Next base: position 242,746 of record VZRM01007391.1, on the reverse strand, counting down.
TGTCTTAAAACACCTGTGTGTCTTTCTTTTGCTCTCCACTAGGCTGAAAAGTCATGACAGCTGAAAAGACTATTCCTATAATTAATGGCAAGCCAGAAGATGCTTTGGACCCAGAAGCCTCAAGTACCAACCTCGTCCACAGCAATGATAAGAAAGTTCATGAAAGAGGTCACTGGAACAATAAGGTTGAATTTGTGCTTTCTGTGGCAGGCGAGATTATTGGGTTGGGAAACGTCTGGAGATTCCCGTATCTTTGCTACAAGAACGGAGGAGGTAAGATGGCATCACATGTGGATTTACATGGGAATTAAACAGTTAGGAATGCTTTGCAGTGATTTATTGCACTAGTAAAAGATACGTGTTCAGGATTTCAGTGCATGGGCAGACAGGGAAGCTTTAAACATCTGACAACTGAGAAAAATCGTTGTTTCTCTTTCCTTCTCTCCAAATGCTGTGTGGTTTATTTTTACAAGTTTCTTTTGCTTTAGTAAATTGACATATTTTTTTCAGTAGTAGTTTTCTGTAGAAGAAGCCAGTGTTCTGTTATAGTAGTACACTCTGTCTTCTGCCTGTGAATACACACCCAGGCATACTTAACTAAGTTGGTCTGACACAGAAAAGAAGGCAGCAGTTTATTTGTCACAACAGTGTATTTTGGAGAGGATGAATATTTTTTTCCTAATAATGCTACCGAGATTTGAATTTTTTTTTCTTTGTCTCGTGAAATTTTTTGTAACTCAATGTACTTTTTTCCCCTCAGTACTTTCCCAATTCCTACCGCAATGTAGGGGAAGACGTAAAAACTGCAGGTTACTCAAAGAAGAGAGCAAGCCCTGATAAATTTTAAATATGAATGTTGTTTGAGAGAGAAAAGAACAGACCTAACTTCTACAGAAATATGTGGCATGGATTGGTTATAGCTAAATATAAACTGTATAAGATATATGACAGTTGAGAATAAGCACATCAGCTGTGACTTGGGAAGCAACGAGGAAAGAAAAGTAAATTAAAAACTCAGTTTGGAATTCTGTGGACTGGGTTCAACATTCTCCCCACTTAAGGCCTGAGTCAGTGGTAGTGTAAACACAGAGGCTGGGAGAAAAATAGGATGTTAAGGGTTGATAAGCACTGATCTGCTCTTTGACGTGTTTGTTTGCCAACAGTGCTGTGCCAAATTTCTATTCCTTGTCCCTCCTTATCTGACCTCAGCGATGGTTTTTAGCCCACTTTCTCTGCTGTTTCTGCAAGACAAATTGTTGTGTTTATCGTTGGTAGTTCCTTTCTTTATGGATCTGTATTTTGGCAAAATGAAGGTAACAAGAGTTCACCTCTTTGCAGAATGCTGCTACCAAACCCTGCTGTTAGTAATAAATATTTTTTATTAAATAATTTTTATTTTTATTAAATAATAAATATTAACAAGCTGCATATGATATACAAAACCCTTTCTTGTTGATTGTCAGAGTGTTCCCAGAGAACTTTTGGCAGAGGAAATGATAGAAATAAGGGTTTTGTGTGTAATTTTTTGGTTCATACAGACACCTTTAGGTGCCCAATTGTAGATAAGTGCCAGCTTGTCAAAATGGGGTGCTATAAATTTAAGGCTGTTACATGAGACAGAAAGAATTCTAATAATTGTTTTGGGTGGTCTGATGAAAAAGCAATTACTTAAATATCCTATTTAATCACCACTTTGTTCTTTAAGATTAGAATGAGTGGGTGGGGCTTAATTGATTGTGTTCTGGCACCATGGGACGTTTGCCATTGACCAGTTTTAGTCAGTGAAGACTTGGTCTGGGACCTGTGGCTTTGTAACCCTCTGGAATGCCCTGCTGGAATTAGACCAGAATGTTTGCAGTACTTAACATCTGATGCATCAATCCCCTTAGTTTGTGGGTAGGGGAAGACAGCAGTAAAATATCTGAGCTAGTTGTGAAATCAGTTGCTGCTTCCAAAAGGAATCCAGAAGCTGTAGTATGGAACTTGTGAGGTCTGACCTCTCTCTGGCTCTAATTCCAAGTCATAGCAGCTCATGTTACAGAAGCTTCTGTAATTTTAGGTTGTTCTTGGGGATGTTCAGGTTTTTAGGAAATTAATTTCTTTGCACTCCTAGAATTAAGTATTTCTTGGAATATGATCTTTTTGCAAGCTGGGAAACCTGAGGTTTTCTGATTTTTCCTGATGTATGCCTGTTGGAGCAGTGTTGGAAAAACAGTCCAAGCTGATACTTTGGATCTCCACAAGTTGCCATGTTAAACTCACTGGGATTGTGTGTATAAGAGGGCTGAGATGGATTTGATACTGGCCAGTAAATGAGCCAGAGAAGCCATGCAGGTATTGCATTCTTCGTGAAATGCACATGGTTTTTTTTTGAAGTTCAGCTGTAGGGACATTCCCTAAGAGAGGTGATGAGATTTCTCTCACTGTACTGGCTCTGAAGAAGGAAAGCCCCAGCCAGAGCAGGTGTGTTTAATTGTCTGAGCCTTCTAATCAAGGTGGCTAAAACACAGCAGCTGTTGCGGGGTGTGGAGTGCTGTGTTTGGGTTTTGCTGCTGTTCACTACCTGTGCTGGTCTTTGCAGGCAGCATCCAACAAAAATGTTGATGCTTTGTTATTTTCCAGTAATATTTCTGGCTGAAAAGGCCAAGCTCTGCTTTCCTGTCCTTGTTAGTAGTTTTGAGGTTTGTTTCATCATTCTCTTTTCGTGATCCTTATTATCAGGCTCATATAAATAACATGCAAAGGATTTCTTGGATTTAATATCCATAACACTTCTTCATCCTGGCTTTCCTGGAAAAAGCAAGGAAGATGGTGTAGACTGATGTGGTGATGAGCAGAGCAGAACTTTGTGGCTGAGCAGGCTGGGAGATCTCTCTAGTGTTTGAGAGACACATGAGCAGACTTTAGTCTATGCTGAGGAACTTTGCTCTGCTCTGTTTTAGTCCATGGCCCTGGCTTACAGGTTGACTTCTGATATTTGGGGCAGGGCTGAACCTTCCTGCACTGCCAGGGTGATACCTGAGGGTTTGCTCACAAGTGATGCTTCCTTTCCTGGGAAAATCCTCCCTGTGCTGCCAAGGAGCTGTGTTCATTCTAACCAACACCCCCTCAATATCCATTGCAGGTGCTTTCCTCATCCCCTACGTGGTGTTCTTTATTTGCTGTGGAATACCAGTCTTTTTTTTGGAGACAGCCTTGGGACAGTTTACAAGTGAAGGAGGCATCACATGCTGGAGGAAAGTTTGCCCTCTATTTGAAGGTAACAAACAGCGCTGTGCTCTACTGCAAAAGAGTGCATTCAAGCTGAAGTAAAATGAAATAAATAGTATCAAAATTGAAGTTAAGATATATTACATGAAAAGCACAAGTTTTCTTTTGTATCTCACTTTTTTTTGTTTCTCCAGGCATTGGCTATGCTACCCAAGTTATAGAGGCACACCTAAATGTTTATTACATCATCATTTTAGCATGGGCTATCTTCTATTTGTTCAACTGCTTTACTACAGAGCTCCCCTGGGCTTCCTGTGGCCACGAATGGAATACAGGTATGACCTCAGGAGAGATTCAAATCCTTCCAATCATTGATCAATGCATTGAAATGTCCTGAACACATCTATTGGTGCAGCAAAGTCTGTGGAAATGGGCTGATCACCCCCCAACACAGCAAAATAAAGGAAATGTGAAGACTGCCTTAGACCTTTTTGAGTTGGGTCATTGTGTAAGCATTTACTCTTGTAGAATATAATGTCAGCAGAAAAAGACTATGGATTTTGTTAATTCTCTAAAATATTCTGGCTAAATCCCAAGACTCTCGTTTGCAATCATATCTATTCTCCCTGAAGACAGTGAGTGAATTCTGCTGCAGAGAATGACCTGATGACAGGTTGCAATCTTGCTCTTTCACTCTAATGATATCAGGAGGAGTTTGAATGGAGAGGAAAAAAATATTAAATGTAGATCATTGGATTTGCTCTTTTAAATGCCAGATGTTGAGGGATAATGTTCATCAAGCTACTTCTGGAAATTTAGTCTCATAAATAATCCTTCCTGCATGTAAAGTAGCCTCCTGCATGAAGGATGAGGTGTTTATTCATAAGGCTTTGCAGGGTAGGGCTCTGCATCTGTCCTCTCATTGATACTTACATCTGTAATTCTCTGCTTATTGACTTTGGAGATCACAAGCATCCATGGGGAGGAGGATCACATCCCACTGCCCTTGTTCCCATGTTCCTGAAGTTTTGCATTTATCCCTTGTATCACAGTCCAATTTCAAATCAAGTACCCACTGTGTTATCTGTCATGGTTTTCACTAATTGGCCATTTAGTGCGTTCTTTGAGCACACCTAAAGCTGCCTGAAATCTTAGTTTATGTCAGGGAATTAATTTTGGGCCCAATGGGAGTGGAAGGCTTTGGTGTCAATTTTGGCAACCCTGTAAAGGAGCTTAGCCAGTGTTATCACTGTTCAAATGCCCAGCAATGCTGAGCTCTTTTATCCATTCTCTGTGTTAGAGATAATAACAATAACCATAATCTAGAGGAAATATCCACCTGCCTTACCAGGAAAAGGTGGAAATTTATGGCTGGCCACATTCCATAAGCCATTTAGAACCACAAGCCATTGAACCAGCTGGAGTGGGAGCATCTTGTAATTCCCAATCCATTGCCTCTGTTTCTTGTAATTCCCAATCCATTGCCTCAGTTTCTCAATGTTTGCTTCTTCTGCCTGAGGCATTTTTTTTGCTCTGTGCCTTTGGGAAATGTCGGAGGAGAGCCCTCATGGATAATTCTCTGGGTTGTCACAACGTGGTGTTGCAGAAGTAGCAGTTGTGACATTTAGTGCACCCAGAAACCCTTTACCCCTCAGAGAAAATGTGTTGGGGAACGGGAACTTTCCAAGGGGCACAAACGGGGAGGTGAACAAGAAGAAATGTACTTGCATGTCAATATAGCAAACTCTGCCATTTGTTCTTTTATAGAAAACTGTGTGGAATTTCAGAAACTTAACATGAGCAACTGCAGTCAAGTCTCTTTACAAAATGCCACTTCTCCAGTGATGGAATTCTGGGAGTAAGTGCACATCAACTTTCTATTTGATCAGAGTGTTCGTTACCTTCCAATGAGTTGATAATTACACATGATTACATACCTCCTAACCTTATAGCACTTAGGGATGTGAGCTCAGCTGGAAATTTTCTTAAACAGTCAGAGAGAGTCAGAATGAGAGTTTTTAACTCTTTTTTTAGAGGATACAAGGAAAGGAATTCCATATCCTGAAAAGACATAGAACAAAGTGTGCCACTTGCTCGGGAGCTTGGCTCCTGCTGCTGGAGGAAAGAGCCTCAAACCCATACTAATGAGGAGGCAAAGGTGAAAGAAAGAGGATGATTTACAATATTCCTTTTCTTTTCTTTTTTTTTTTTTTCCACAAATGTTTCTTCCCTTAAGAGTTTGAGAGCTGCATCCACATCCTTGTTTGAGCTAATACTCTGGCTTCTGAATCTCATTATTTTTTTAAAGGACTATGTAAATGTTAGTTATTCAGCTAGAATAACAGCAGAGTTTAACTCTCTCCTGTCCCCTGACTCTGATTCCTAGTTAGGCTGAGAAGAAAATCATATGTTTGCAGAGATGATCTGCTTTTGTGGTGACATTTTTTCTGCCTATAAATATTTAATCAGTGCAGTGTAGTCTCAGATTTATTCCTTGCAGGGCGTAGTGTGAGATAAGCCAGTCAGAGAAATGGAATGTTACTTTAAATACTAAGTGATTTCACAATTCAAAGCCTGTTACACAATTCTAGTTTACTACCATTTCTTGAGGATCCATTAATTTCATTATTAAGGCAGAGCCTTAGTCTGGGGCTGTTTTGTGTTCAGGACAGCAACAGCTACACTTTGGAGGAGCCAAAAACGCCTTGAAGGGACAACTCTATGTTGCCATAATTTCCGTGAATCTTAGTATGTGCTATTGTCTGTCTGAACCTCTTTTTCTTGCTGCATCAGTTAGATTAGACTTCAGTTTTTTGCTTCAGCTAATTCTATTTAAAAAAAAAATTGCTCCCCCAAACTAAATTAAGCCCGAACAATATGAGAGACATATGCAAGCTGAGTAAAACTGAAGTTTTATTTTCTGTTACAATTTTTGGTAATCTGAACACCTAACATCTTAAATAAAAATGTATCTACTCTAATGTTTCAGAATAAACAGGAGTCTCTCGGGTGGCTTTTCTTAATGCTATGACTTCATTTTATTTTAGCAAAAATAGCTTATGGTTCTTTGGGATAACTAGAATTAAGACTTCATATCAGTAGAGTAAACGAACAAAATATTTTCTCAAGTTTTAGCCGATTTATCCACTGCATTTATATGATTTTTCAACCATGTTCCCAACTCAGCCACGGATGGCAGCTCCAGTTATCTGGAGTAGTAGGAAATGTTTAGTTCAATTATACGGAGGGCACAGAGTAAGTTTTATATTCTCATATTTCTATGGGTTTGTGGGTTTTGTGTAAGTGCTCATCTCTGGATTGCCTAAATTCCTATGTCAGTGCTATTTTGAAGAACATAGATATCCATTTTAAGCATGTCCCTTCTCAGACATCTCTAGAAATGAAGCTAAAAGATTCTGTAGCTAAACTTGCAATCAAGTTGCAGTAGGTTTTAAACCCTTCAATTTTGTGGCACATTTCCTTGCCTGATTTTGGCTAAATCAGGAATAAATTATGAAACTGGAAGGGATAATCAGATTTAGCCTTTTCTCCAACTGATTTTACAGTCTTGTGTATACAAAGCTGAAAATACCAACTCCAAACTTTTTAAAATCACAAAAACCAAAAGAAAAGCTAAACGAAATAATCTGTTATTTATTTGAAACGTCTTTCTTTATTGTGTCACAGACAAACCTTTTGGAATACTAACAGTTTACTGGCCAAAATAACTTTAGATATTAAACTTATCTTCTTTTTCTGTCCAAGTAAAACTGAAGTTGCATAGTTTTGCACACAGAAAATAAATGTAGTCTCTTCCTGCTAAGAAAGGTTTTTGCATTGTTTAAAATTTAAGTAGTTATGAAGTTGCATGGCTTCCAAATTTAAAAAAAAAAAAAAAAAAAAAATAGTTTTGAAGTTGAAGAATGAGCTTTAAATATCAGCACTGATTTTGCATTGAAATAACTAATAGGAATTAAGATTATAATTAAATTATATGTCTTAAATATCAGATATGAATACACAGCAGTGGCCTTTCCGTATAGCTGCGCAGAGCAGCTGGCAGAGCAATTCATACAAAGTAAATATTCCCAGAGCAGTTAATTTGTCTGGAGATAAGTGTTACCAGCAATGTTGTTTCACTCTGCCAGAGGTCTTGCTTTTCTACTTTGTACATTGTGGTGTCAGGAGGCAGAAACTCCTTGGAAACTTGTTACCAATGGGAACAGGTGAGTGCTGGAGCAGAGAGCCCAGCCTGCTGCTCTGGGCTATCCCAGAGCTCCAATGAGCACTGTGAGGATCCTCCTGCTCCAACACCCCTACAGACCTGGGTTCTTACCATTCATTAACTCCCTGCCTGGCAAGGGAAGGGCAATTTGTTCTAGGTTTGTTCTGAACAACCATTCAAACCTTTACACTTTGCTCTCTGCAATGCCAAGGCTGCCATTGAAATTCCTCTAAGTTGTGGCCACATAAAGCCAATTTATCGTGTGAAGGGTTGGCTGTGGGGAAAAAAAATTGGGTTTTGTGGGAATTTTTTTGGGGGGGTGGTTTTTTTTGGGTCTGTCAAGTTAATCTGTGGATTAGAGTGGTAATTATTGTGCCCAGTGATCCTGTTTTCTTATTGTATGTGAGCTTGTTTACATGTAGGACTCAATCCTGCGTTTGTAAAGTGTCAGGCTGATGCTACAGCTGTCCTTTGATAATCATATCACATTACCACAGTCTTTTAAAGTAATCACAATATCTTCAGAAGGTTTTAATTAAACCCAGCCTGACAAGAAGAGTGCTTGGGGGAGACTCAGTAATTCCCCAGTGTTTTTGCCATGCTCTGTGCTGCTCTCCATCCCAGTGCTCCCAGTCTGAGAGTGACTCATGTTAGGGAGGTACAGGTTGTGTTTCACACAGGATTCACATTCTGTAAGTGCCAGCAGAGATTGGGAATGGGGGACAAGATGGATTTTGGTTTAAGTGTGCAAACGAATACCTCTGGCCCAAAACATCTTAATTTCTGGCTTTGCAAAGGAATCTTTTCTCTTTGACCTGGTGCTGCTAAGTCTTTTCCATCAGCTGGACTGTAAGGCTCAGCCCATATTTATTTGGGACTGGAAGCAAATCCTCAGCTGGGCTGAGGATTGCAAACAAAAACTTCCACCTTTCTGCTGCAATATTTGTCGCTTTTGCTGCTTCTGTGGTCTTGACAACTCCTGGGAAGTCAGGCAGGGCTCACCCCTGTGCAGTGGTGACTGAGAGTCACCTGGCAGTGCCGTGAAGCTTTTCCAGTTCCCCCTCCTCAGGTGTGCCCAGAGGATGCTGTTTCCTTGCTCCCTGAGCAGGTACAGCTTCACTTGTGATAATTCATCATTCTCTACCTGCTTTGATAACTGCGACACACAGAGGGTGAAGGCTTAGCTTTTGTCTTGCGTGGATTGTTTATTTGTACAAACAAACAAATGAAAAAAGATTCAGAGAGAAATCCTTCAGTAGGTCCTAGATGCTGCTTTCCTTCTGGTAAACTCCAAAAACCTCCCTGTACATGCAACGACTTCCAAACTTGAAATATTTGCACGAGCCTGTAATTGATAACCACTTACCTGCAGCTGCACAATGCAAATGGTCTGATCCTGCTGGAGGAGCAGCAGGCAAAGTCTGGCAGTTTGGACACTCTTTTCTTCTTTTCCTGCATCAAAACATCTATCCCTGTTAGTGTTTTAAGGCTTCATTTGAGTGAGCAGACTTGCCACTGACAACTGATCAAAATTAGAGGATTAAAGGATTTCTAACCTTGCTTAAAAAGGCCTTGCAAACCACAGCCTTGAGAAGTTCCATGTTCTGTGTGAACAGTTTCTAAGGTAAGCAGCTAAACTGATAAGAATTCCCTTTTTACTCTTCAAACTCTCTGCTGCTGTGTTCCAAAGGACAGACAAGAGTCTGAAACTCCACTTTTCCCTTCATACTGGTGCCAGCAGTCAGAGACTGACCTGTTTTCACCCCTTTATGGCACTTCCCTTACCCCAATTTTACAGTTTGCTTGAGGATTTTTTGAGAAAAAATAATAATCATAGTTTCAAGGTGTGGCACATGGAAATTTAGTGTCCAAACTTTAAAGGTATAATGTTTGATAATTACAATGTTGATAATTACAGATAAATTAAAGCAGGATGTGAAAAAATTTGTGACTCTAGGTGAGGGTGTATTTATAGCCTGGGAAACAGGATAGAGAGGAAATGCTCCATCATTTTGCTGCTTTCCTAGGAGAGGAAATTGCCTGGCAGATGTGGGGGGCTGCAGCCATGTCTGGGTGCTCTTTTGGCTGCTGCTCCAGTCTGTCACCACGGGCAGGAATTTGAGGTTTCCAGTGCCTGGGAAGGGAGCTGGACAGAAAGAGGACCCACAGTTTTGTGGCTGATTCCACCTCAATAGTTTTTTATTGGCTGTGTGGCAACAACTTAGTCCTCTGTTAAAGGAGGTCTGCTTGTTGGCCTGTCACTCTCTGGAGGGGGTGACACATCCTTAGACTTTCCAAGTAAAGCCTAGTGAGAAAAAACATTGGTTTTGTCTGGGCGAAAGAAAAGGGGCTGTTCTCAGCAGAAAGGGAAAGGCACAAACCCTTTCCTTGCAAAGTCAAAGAAGAGGTTTTTCCTGTTTCTTTCAGGCTACAGCCGAGTGCAGGAGTCACACTGTGGTCAATCCCCAGCACAGTGAAAAGTCAGGCTGAGTTGAGCCTGATGCTGCAGTGCTCAGGGATTCAGCACTGCTCTCACCCAGGCCCTTCGTGGGTGTCTTGGAGGACACTGAGCTCTGCCAGATCCTCCTCTTTCTGCCCAGTTCATCAGAGGCCGTGTGAAAATTGCTTTTTGTGTGGAGCCACGTGACCTCTTCTTCTGGGTTTGCCTGAGATCACTGACTTTGCCTGACTTCAGCTGAAAAAAGCAGAAGGGACGGGGTCAAAATGCTGCCAACTTCTCCTGTGCTGAGGGATGAACCCTAAGCCAGATTGATCAATTTCCATGGCTTTGGATTTTTACATTTCCTGTCGTACATAAAACTTTCACTATGGGCAAAAAAAACCCGAAAACCCAAGACTTTTAAAGTCGCAAAGTCAAGTATTTGGGTATTAGGAAATACTAAGAGGGAGGCTGTGCAATTTTAAGTTCAGATCTTCTATGTGTATGATCATCTTGAGTTGAAGGACTGCCTAATATTTTGTCAGATCTGCTTTGGTTTTGTTAGAGGATGGACAGGGAGCAAACACTGTGCAGGTATTCAATATTTTGTTGTTCTCTTTGTCAGCAGACAGGAACATTATATAGAAACTGCTGGCTTAGATATCCAAGTTTGCTGAAAAATGGTAAATCTTTTTATTGGAAACAATAAGGGCATTTCCATTATTCTGGTTAACATAGGAATGTGTGTTTACAGACATGTACTTTATATATATGTATATATGCACTTTTAGCCATCATAGGGAAATAATTACATGAGATAAGCACATTTTGCTTGAAGGGGTAAAATGAAAAAGTGAAAAGTCTAAAACAGGAAAACCTCAGTTGTGCCATGGTGGGTTTGGCCAAATCATCCAGGAGTAGCACATGCCAAAACAATCAGGAGTGTTTCTTCTGCATTTGCCAGGGGTTTCGTTGATTTCTCAGAAGTTGTTGGTTTGCTGGGTTTGTTGTGTGGGGTTTTTTAATGTTTATTTTTTAATTTATGTACAAAACATCTCTACCGAAAGGCCTCCCTTCAGTTATATCTGTTTTATGCCATTGCAAAACCACCTCATTCCCTTTTTCCTGAGTTATTATGTACAGCCTCCTACAATTATCTAAATAAACTTTGAAATCATCTAGAAAACTGCAAGTAGGATACTTCTGGTGCCATTTGCTGCCTGAAACCAATTAGCCCCCTTCAGCAGCTCCCCTGTATGAGAGGTCCTGCCCAGGACAAGTTCCATCCATGTGTGACAAAGTTGCCACTCCAGGAATTATCCTCTTTACATGGGAATGGGATGGGCAAGAGGGGATGTGCAAACAAATCACATGGAACTCATCCAAGGCAAACTTTTCGATACCTCTGGAATTCCTTAAATATCCAAGTGGCCTTGTAAAGAATAGATTATTTCCAACTGCCCAAGAACGTGTCCATTACATTTGTTGCCTGTCTTGGAACTGGGAAAGTGAAGGGCTCTGGTGAGAGGGATTTTAGAGATGTGCAAGTAACTGAAAATATTGCTAAGCAGGAGTCACATCCATCTGCTTTTTGGCTATCTCAGCATGGATGCTGTGTAAAGAATATATTTCCATGCAATTCATCAAGCCTCTATTTATGACTCTTGAAAAAGTATCATCATAAGAGAAATCAAATGTTTATTCACTTTTTTAAAGTGTTTCCCAAGTATGGCTTTGTAGATTCAGGACATTAACAGAAAGGGTGGTTGCTTGGGATTTTAAATCAAATTAAGTCCTCAAGGGAGAGGTGTTTTACTGTGCAAAAATTACAGTGAGCACTGGCTGGAAAAACAAAACAACTATGCATTTGTTTTAATAATTATTTCACTGTTTTCTACTAAATTTTTATATGGCAGCAAAATTGATTTGCTGCGTAGGAGAGCTTCCTAAGGAGAACTCATTAAATATTGCACTGGAATTCCTGAAAAGGCTACAGAATATCAATCTGTGCAGGCCTTAAAACAGCAATATGGGCATAGCTGTCCTCTGGATGGAAGGGAAAGAACTGATATCTTCCCCAAATCCCTTCAACAGCTCTTCTTTAATAATTCCATATCTGATGTCCATAGGTTTTAGTTGATAAATGAAAAAGTGAGCCAGTAGGATTTATTTTTCTCTAATTAATACTGTAATTTGCAAGTGCTACAGCAGAGTGGCATTTTATGCAGACCCAGGAGTTATATATGTGGACAAAGGATTGAGACCTCCCAAAATAACTCCTGTCCATTTGCAGCTTTCTTTTGCCCTTTTGAGCTGTAAGTTTTTCTTTATTCCTTGTGCCCCTGCTCTTTTTCATGTCCTAGGGTTTTTTGCAACTAGAGTTTAGAACAGGGCCAGTGAGTATAAGAAATATGTTGACAGAGTAATTTTTTTCAATTTTTAAAATTTTTAGAACAGTCAGGTAGAGGTTTTCTTTTAGCCTGTTCTGTGAGGAAGAGATAAGAGCTTATCAGCATTAATTTGTTAGACAAGTTTGGAGCCAAGAACTCACTTTGAAGAACTGTTTTACAAAATCGTGCAACAGTTCAGTATTTTGTGGTCTGTAGTTCCCATTTGATGAACATTTAATTAATAGTGAAAAGATGAACACGACTGTACAGACTGTTTAAAAGGCTCCACACAAATTCTGAGAGGCATCAGCTTGACTTGTATTTCTTCTGGGTGCTCTCAGTTCCCAGCTGAGGCTGTGCACTGAGCTAATTTATACCTCTCAAGGTGAATAAAACGGGGGATTTTTGTCACTGGATGACTTCTTTGGAAAGAAGAAGAGGACAAATTACAAAAAGCCTGAAGGAGTGATTTGATATATTGAGAAAAAAAACTGTAGAGCAGAGGTGAGTGGAACAGCACAGAAAGTTATTTAACAGGATTAAAGCCCTGGGCTTGGTTAAGGAGAAGTTGCCATGACTTCAGTGAAAGAGGGGTAAGGACAATAGGTCAGGAATGGTAATAAAAATGAGATATTCTGTGTTTATTCCTCACTATCTCACTGTGAGAGATACACAGACACACATATGTATGTCAAAAGGAAAAAACAATGTATTTTTATAGACATACATTCAAATAACCTAAGTACTGACCTTAATGTGAGACAGGGGTTGACATGAGAAATGGGTGTCACTTTCTGCAAGAAATTTGAGAGAAAAATCTGCAGAGGAAAGTTTAACTTCACTTTAATTGGATGTGTGGACAAATGGGTGATGAATGGAACAACGTAGGAGGAACTAGGCTGAGGAGCAGCAAATGTGGCTCAGCTAGGAATGATTCACTGTGTTACGTGTAATTCACACTGGATCTGCTGGAAGAGGGAAATATTTCAGAGTTGTGCCTAATGCTGTAGCGGGGGGATTCTTGCTGATGTGACCACTGGGAATTGTCTGTCTGCTGCTTTAAGATATAAGCCAAAGATGGAATTAAATGAATTTCCAGAAATGAAGTCCTACACTTTAAAGGATTTCCAGTAAGTTTCTCTCAATCTGCAACCTATAAATTAGCTTCTAAAAGCTGAAATACATCATCCTTGAGCACTGATGGCTGGAGAGTACAAGTGGGTATCCAGCAATATCTGCCAAGAAGAATTTGTAGCACTTTTAGAAACCTGTGGGTATGTTATTTCCTGTTTTAGAGTTCACAAGAAAGCTAAAAAAGAGAGGTTTGGATGCTCCCCAGAGCCTGTAACCCATGGCTATACACCTTCCAGAAAAGTCAAAGGGTCAGCTCATGTTGACTTGCAGGGAGAATTTGGTACCCAGCCTCTCTCTGTTGATTTTAAACACTTTTAGTCACTGAATCTGCAACAAATCCACCGGGTGATTGCTTTTGTCTAACCCTGTAGTTGTAGCCATGCTTGCTCTGGAGGTGTTTCAGTGATTCCCACACTGCTGCACTGGGAAAACACCTGGCACAGCCAGCTTATTTGAAGTTTCACAAGTATTCGACTCTAAAGGGGCAGAACGAAAGTCTGAGAGGAATAATTTCTTTTTGAGGCATTCTGTCTGTCAGATATCTGCCCTCTAGATGGTGTTAATGCTGTCAGTGTGCTACTCTTGCCCATATCATCCTCATGTCACCGAGCTCCTCAGGGCAGCAAGACAAAGCGGGGCTCAAGCAGCAGCCAGAGTGTGTCTGAATGCTTCTCTCCTCTTCTCCTGCTCAATCCAGATTGTAAAATTTGGATGCAAGATCAGAACCAATTTAATATCTAGCCCAGGCCATGTTTTGCTAAATCCTGGTACAGGAGCAGTGTCCAGCCCTGGATCAGCACAGGGAGGAGCCAGAGCTGCTGCAGAGGGTCCAGAGAGGCTCCAGGATGAGCACAGGATGGAGCAGCTCTGCTGGGAGGAAAGGCTGGGAGAGCTGGGATTGTTCAGCCTGGACAGGAGAAGCTTTGGGGTGACTGAATTGTGGCCTTCAGTGCCTAAAGGAGCTGCAGGAAAGATGGAGAGAGACTACAAGGGCTGGAGGGACAGGACAAGGGGAATGGATTCAGACTGCCAGAGGGCAGGGAGAGATGGGGTACTATGAAGGAATTCCTCCCTGTGAGGATGCTGACACCCTGGCACAGGGTGCCCAGAGAAGCTGTGGTGCCCCTGGATCCCTGGCAGTGTCCAAGGCCAGGTTGGACATTGGGGCTTGGAGCAGCCTGGGACAGTGGAAGGTGTCCCTGCCACGGCAGGGGGGGCACTGGGGGGGGTTTGAGGTCCTTCCCAACCTAAACCATTCCATGATTCTGTGATACTCTAGGGCTAAAAATCATAAAGGTTATCACTGCTCAAATGTGTGTTCTCTTCCTGGAAAAGGGAGAAGTCTCCCACACATTTTTATTCAAGTCCTTAATCAGAGGTATCTTCTTAGAGTGATCTTCTAACTGTTCATTTTTGCTCATGTGATGAGCTCAGAAAATCTTCTTTAATTTGACAGCTATCTTCTAAAATACAGTCTTGTAGTGTATAGAAGTGGATGTTTGATTTGTGTATTAAATCTGATAAAAGTTTACCAGCTTTAATATTTCCAGTACACAGAATTTTCCATATGTCTTCTCTTAGACAATATTGTATGATTTTTTGATATTTTCTGTGTCAAAAGATCATGAGCCACACCAGAGACAAGAAATCTTGCAAACCAGTACAAGTAAGAAATGCAGCCATGAATTGACTGAAGAATTAACACTTTTATTAGATTCATTTTATCGAAGGATAATTTTTCTTTTTACCTTGTCCAGTATAAAATATGTATATCTTTAGTAAAAGGTTTCTGAGAATTTCACAAAGTAAGCTGCCAGCCTTTTGGTTTCACACTTTTATATTCAGCAATAGATCTTCTAAGTTTATCAGTATCATTATCAAAAATTATCATATTAGTAGATAAAGCAGTGGAGAGTAGCTCAGATCTTTAACATCTTGTGTACTCCGGTTGTTTCAAAACAACTTGTTCCCTCTAAGCTCTTCCTTTTTCACCTTGGAGTTCTGCAGTCCGGATGGATCTGCCTCTCCCAGATGACAGCAATTAGCTCTGATTAGACAGCCACAGGGAGATGTTGCAGCTTCCCGACAGGTATTTTGGTATATGAAGCTCCTGGCATTTCAAGCATCCACAGAGGATTCTGGTGTGTGGAACTGGAGTCTCACCATTTCAGGAGTTCAGCGTTATCTGCTCAGGGCAGAAAATGCTTATTTGCACAGGATACTTGGGCACATTTGGGTATGAAATTCTCCAACCAATACATAAAGAATATTAATTGCATAAAGTGAAATGAGAGGAAGATGTGAAGTTAGAAATCACGTCTTTAGATAGAAACTTAAATCGACTTTCACAACATAATAGAGGATGTCTAAAAGATATGAATCCTTTTCTCCTAACTTGATGGGA
Source organism: Grantiella picta (assembly GCA_013397955.1). Lineage (NCBI taxonomy): Eukaryota > Metazoa > Chordata > Aves > Passeriformes > Meliphagidae > Grantiella > Grantiella picta. Next base: position 226,943 of record VZRM01007391.1, on the reverse strand, counting down.
AATCTGTGCAGCTCTGGCACTCAAGTGAGTTTTGCTTTTTAAACTGGGAGCTCAGTGACAAGTCTCATGAGGTAAATATGGACTGGGTTTGACACCTGGAGGGGTAAAAGAAGTGTTCCAAAATAGGAAATAACAAAGGCACTACTCAGTGACATCATTTTGTTGTCCTTTCATCCCCCAGAATGCTCTGAGGGCAGAGTCTGGCCCAGGACAAAAGGGAACTTTGCCCCCTGTGCTCCTGGCTGGCCACATCCAGATGGACAAGGGGCTCAAGGCGCTCCTCTGGCTGGGGGTGGTTGTTGTTGAGTTTTTAAAGCAAAGGGTCTTGGAAACTGCTCCCAGTGAAAGCAAGGACATGAAGGGACCTTCCTCAAATAGACTGAAGCTGTTCTTCAGCTTCCCACATGAGGAAATCATGCAAGTACCACCCTGGACATTCCTTTCAACAACGTGCTGGCAGCTGTTAATCCTCTTCCTACTCAAGAGCCTGGTCCAGCTCCTCACACTGGAATACTTCATTAAAGATGCTCTTTCCCAGGGAAATCCAGTGTTCCCATAGCCAAGAAATAGTGTTTGAGCTTTCAGAACGTTTTCAAATTTGGGTGGAAAGGTTGCTTTTCAGCTGACAATATTCAGCAGTTATCTCACCATCCTCCCCTCTCCTGCAATTCCAACACTGGAGGACCCCTTCTTCCTCTGATGTACTGAGGCACCAGACTGAAAGGTGTTTACTTAAATTAACCCCATTTTCAGTAAGTGTCTAACACTTGCTGAAATCATCTCCCAGTGGGGTTTTATCTGTGTAAATTTTGCTGGGGATGCATGTGCGTTGATATTAATTAAGGGAACAGAGGTAACCCTTGGCAACAGGGTGTCCCTGGCATGTTGGGAGCACAAAGTCCTTGTGTGATGTCTAGTTTCTCCCTGGGTTTATTATTTTATGTGTACTGAAAATATGCTGACATTTTTCTTTATATCTTCCTAACTTTTTCTTTTTTTGATCCACATTTATATTTAGATTCAAGTGAAACTTAAACCAGGCTTACAATATTCGGCACTCCAAGCAGAATAAATCTACACTGTAGTAATTTCGTCATGATTTTGTTCACTCCAACTGCACAGACCCTTGTGAGCAAAGCTCAGCATTTCTGACAGCCACCCTTTGGAGATGTGCCTTATTCTTCCACCCAAATTTATCTTTTATTCATTAGATTCCTGTAACTTTTATCACTTTTATTCCATGTTATGTGTTGGAAGAAAACTAAGAATCTCAATAACAATAAAATTTAAAAGTGTGTGACCAGAGGCAGTGAAACCCTCAAGCCCAGTGTGAGACACAACACAAAGCCACTCTACCTGGGGTTTAATATTCTCCTTACGAGCAAGATATCCTGTGTAGAATTAATACTTTGCTACTACTGATTCAAACCTTGCCCTGGTTTGAATTAACCTTTATTTCCAAGCTCACCCCTACAGTAGTGGAGTTTGTTTCCCTCAATATTCTGCTCAAGATGCTCAAATGCCACCAATCCCTTGGCTTCCCTCCCAGGTCAGTTCAAGGGGCTGAGCTGCTGAGTGTTTTGTACAACAGAGCAGCACCCCCTCAAACAGCTACAGCCACAAAGCAAGCTCAGTACCCACAATAAATATTTTCAAACTCTCATCAGTTTCTGTTTTCAGTGAGATCCAACAGTAATTAATGATTTGTGTCTTCATTGCAGGACAAATCTTTCTCACAGTGAGGTTTCATGCAGTCCTAAGTTGTTGCCAGCAAACTCTGCTTAAACTGGCTTGAACTAAGCAGGGATTTTATGTTCTGGAGTAATTCAAAGGGTTACCTGCAATTGTACTTCCAGCTACAGTGGTCTTCCAGCTTCCTAGGCTTTCATATATCAAGAAATGTTATTGATGTTTTTCATTTCTTCAAATAAACAGGTGGCAGCAGTGAATTCTCGTGAGAAAGATTCAAGGCATTTCAATGAAGTGGCTGTTAAGATATTTCTCATTTAATTAAGGGGGTTTTAAAGATGCTTAGCTTTAATCAGTCTTGATATACCCAAGGACAAAACAATTTGTTTCTTGTCACCTAAGTGTGATGCAAAGCAGCTGAACTATAGTTCACTGTAGAACTTTTCCTCAAATGCTTGCTCTTTCAAACCAGAGGAGCACATTCAATGCTGATTTTACTGCTTGTTTCTCGTTTCTTTATTCTGTGCATGGAGAGTTGAGAAGAGCAAGGCAGTTCAGGACACGTGCAGGTGAGAGAAGAGGAGGAAGGCCTAGAGGAAGCTCCACTACCTTTTTTTTTGTTGTTGTTGTTGTCAGTGATTTATGCAAGGTCATGGCAGCGTTTAGATAGAGGCTGAACTGCTGAGGAGCTCAGAGCTGTGATCTGACCCCAGATACATCAGCCTCACTTCTTGGGTGAAGGGGAGAATCATTTATTTTTTAAAGTCTCCACATTGTCCTATTATTTCAGTTCAATAATAAAAGGAAAGGGGTGGATATGACTGAACTGAGGCTTTGTGAGAAGAATTTCATATTCTGATTTCCCCCTTCCAAAACCATCATCCACTGCTGCTGTTGCAGGTGGTTCCAGCAGCAGAATTTGGGTCTGGTATTAGGGAGAGCTGTGTTGTCCCTGCTGAGGAAATCCCTGCTGGCCTCTGGGCAGGACTGTCCCCTCCTTGGATCCATTCTTTGCACACATTGTAGGTCAAAGTGTAAATATAAGTTCTGGTCTTGTGGCTGCTCACTTTCTGAGGGGAACACCAACCCTTTGTTCTGCTGGAACAAAGGAAATACAACACAATTTCCAGCACTTCAGGGTAATTAAATGCTCATTATGGTGCTCACAGTTGGAGTTGATTGGCACCACATATGCTTGTTAAATGGACCTGCAGGGATAATTGTGTTGAGCCCATTAATTTGCCATTTGCTTGCTATGACACTCCTTGCTCTGGGTGGGCAAAGGAGGTGTGTCTGCTATTTAGGACTTCCCAGAGCATCCAGGAAACTCTGAGCTCTGACTTTCTGCTCCCAGGAATTGGTTGCTTTTAAAAATCATCATCTCAAGCCTTCACTGAAAATTATGCTCTTAAGGCAAAGGCGTCTTTTGGAGTGTGAAACATTTGAATCATGAGAGCATTAGCATTTATTTATGAAGTTGTTTTGCAGTTAGGGAAGAACAGGGTAGGAATTAAAGTCACTGGCACACCCATTTTGGAAAAGAAGCCTTACTCATGCTTAGGTGCACCTGTACAGAAATATTTTCCAAATAACCATACAAAACCTGGTTTGATTAAAACAGAAGGAAATTTTTTCATCGTTATTTTACAGTGGAAGTAAAGCTAAATGAAAAAGGTTTCCATTTTACAATTATTGTGGCCCAAACGCAGTTTTCATCTTAAAAATATAATATTTTAAAAGGCCTTTTATTATTTATTGTCCTATGTTATTTATTCCCTTTAAAAATCATATTATGCCAATTTTTGTCTTGGTTCTCTTGCAATTAATTCCCATTTCAGGTGATCTAGGAATTCAAGGATTTCATTTGGGTTTTGAATGAGAATTTGTAGGGAGGGTGGACTTTACCCTCAGTAAAATTCCAGTCATCTGTCAAATAGCTTAGAAGGACTTGCATTTTAACAACATATTTCATCAGCCTCTCTGTGTAATTATGGCTCAGAGATGCTGTTTGCAATTCTAGACTGCAGGTATCAAATATGCTCTTCCTCTTCTTGATTAAAATAATCCTTCATTACAAGCCACCTCTTAATTTTGATGCTTTGGGATGACAGAACTTCAGGTTCTTTGCTAGCTGAGGTTGTTCCATGCTGGATCACTTGTCTCCCAAATTATCTGCTGGCAGATTTGAAGACTAAAGATTTGGCAAATAAAACTAATTTCTGGATGAGTAGAAATGTAGATGAAGTTACAGCAGTTTTACATTTAAGCAGATAACACTTTCTAAAAGTTTGTCTTAACTCCTTGCCACCTTTTTTTTTTTTTTTACTGGGAAGATCTACCTTTCTATTAACTGGAAAATCTATATAGCTATGCACATGTTAATTATATATAAAATACACACTATTATATGGCTTTAAACTATATAAGAGTACCAGTGGAATTCAGTTAATTTGTTTTCACTCACAATGTGGAGGGAGAGCAGTGCAAGCCTAAGGCCTCTGAAATTGTAATAATTGATATTAAGTTGAAATATAGATTTCAATGCAGTCTTTGATCAGGATGGTTTATGTCAGGTTCAGTGTTAAAAATTTTTATGTGAACATCTTTATGTGTTCATCTGTTCCTTTAAGCTGCTTCAAAATGTTGATGTTTTGAAAAGAAACATTTTAATGTTATAGCTCCAGTTACAAAGTAAAAATTAATGAAAATAAAGGTTAACAGGTAAAAATAAAAGTTAGAATTTTTTTCTTGGAAACCAATAAAATTGAAAAAAAACCAGTTATTAACAAGGTGTTTTATCTTAGGCTCATATGTGTTGGTAACTAATTCAAACCTCTTTTTTCTCTGACTTTAAAGAAAAGCTCTTTTAAAATTAAAATTTTGTCCCTGACCTGAAAAAGTGACACATTTGTTCATTTGTAACCAGATAAAAAATATTAGGAATATTCTGTTTTTTACTTTTGTCTTTCTTTCTACCTCAGCATGGGGCATTTTTGGTTGTCAGTAATGAGGCATCCTTGATTCAGATTAATTTGGTTTTATCCTGGTGTTTCATAAGTAATGCTGTCTTTCTTCAATATTATCTTTTTTATTTTTGTAATTAATTTCGTTTTCTCCCAGTTTTTTAGAGGTAGTGCCATGTTTTTCAACATCATCATCTTTTTTAGTAACTAATTTTTCATCTCATATATAATGCTGCTTTAGTCCAATATCAGAATTTTTTTTCCTTTTTTTCCCCCGACAGACGAAGGGTGCTGGCAATTTCCGACGGGATTGAGCACATTGGGAACCTGCGCTGGGAGCTCGCCCTGTGCCTGCTGGCTGCCTGGACTATCTGCTATTTCTGCATCTGGAAAGGAACCAAGTCGACTGGAAAGGTGAGGCTGGAACTCTGTGCAGCACCTCTGATGTGCTCCAAACCCCTGCTGGTATTTATGTTTATTTCCATCAGATAGGAGAATTTCACACGCAGCATGCGCTGCTTTAACTATTCTTGGGGGTGTATAAATAGCAAAATTAGTTGTAATTAAGAGCTGGTTGTACTTTGGGGTTTTTTTTCCTTTTGGTTTCATGATTTGCTTTTTCCCTCATTCTGTTAGGTGAGTTTTGGTGGTTTTTTGAGTCTGGGTGGTTTTGTTTTATTTTTGTTAATTTAGCAACTGAAATTACTGGGCAGACCTTGAACTTTGAAACCAGAACTGAGTGGTGATTTCTGTGCACAAATTTTGCAAAATTTGGGTTTTGCCCCAAACTGGAAGGAGTCAAAGCTGTCAGTCCCTCAAGAGAGTCACTGAGAGTTTCAGTGCACATGAAGAGAGAATTTAGAAATACAGATGGAATACCAAGAGCAGAAATAATGAAAACATTCCAAGAGGGACCATGATGGATATATTATGGGGGAAAATAAAAATATTTAGCACTTTTTGAGTGAATGGCACTCAATAGTGGGAGCAGGGAAAGGGAGCCATGGGATGAGGGAGAGGCTGTCCCTGGAGTAGAATCAGACACGGCTCTGAGTAGAATCTATGAATAATCAACTACACAGAGAGAGGAAAAGAGCCACAGATCTTGAGGGAGGATCTAAAAAAAGCACTGGTTCCTCATGTTGGAGCTAAAGAAAACCAGGAAAACAGATTAGCTGATCGAAACATTTAATTTTCAATTGTTTCTTGCATCGTTTGGGTTGTGGTTGGGGTTTTTTTGGTTTGTGTTTTATTGGCCTCCATTTATAAATGAAATATTTGAAATGTAATTTTTTTTTAAATTTGGAAAACGCCGGAGTGATTTTTTTTTTTAGCTGTGTCAACTGCACACATCTTCCATCCTATCAGCATTTTGGTTGTAACTAACTGCTGATTCTTTCTGTATTTGCCGACTGTGTCAGTCAATCCGTGCAGCGTTTCCCATTCAAGCCTTTGCACACACACACACATTTCTGCAGCCCTGCTTCCACCGAGTCACTGCAGGAAAACTGCTGAGAAACACTGCCTAGGGATAGCTAGCAGAATGAATAGTTTAGAGGAGACTGAGAGCAGGGGAAAAACCCTAAAGAGATAAAGATGGAGGAGCAGCAGTGACGTGGGGGAATGACAAGACAAATGTCCCCATGCCTTTGACGGGAGCACTCTGGGGAGCTGCACGGTGCTTTGGAGTTCTCTGAGGGGCTGCAGCTGCCAGGGGAGGAATGAAACCGGGCAAACTGATCTTTATTTCCATCAGAAAGAACGTCTGAGGAGGGAAATCTATTCTAGCGTGGTTTAACGTGAGCCAGGGGTGCAGGGAGAGGCTGTGTGGCTGCGCAGTTTGCACGCCAGGCTGGGCCAGAGGCACGCACTGAACAGCACTTTGAACAGCATCCTCACCTCGTGGCAAGGGGCTGAGGGATTTTAGAAAGCATTTATTTCACATTTCTCTAGTTTATATCCAGGATTTTATTGTTCTTCTGTTGTTTTTCCATTCTTTCAGTTTATACCATTTCCCCCGAAACAGATCTTGTGCTTTGAAAGTGGTTAGCCTGTCTGACCTTTTTTTTCCTTTTTCTGACAGCTTAGCCAAACCCTCAGCTTTAGGTAGGTGGAATGAACTGTCTTTGATTTTATGTCAGGGTGATTGTGATAACCACCTCTTTGATGAGGTCAGGAGAAACAGCCTGAGAAAGAACAGCCTGGCTTGGCCACTGAAATGGGGAGATAAACTTTTCAACAAGCAGAAATAACTTCCAGTCTTGCAACAGAAGTGCAAAGAAAATGGAATTAATACCCAATATTCAGCTTTGTCGGTCTCAGGTTTAAAACATTTCGATCAGGGTTCTGTAGAGGTACCCTCCCCATATATTTGCACTGTTTAAATTAGTTTGCCATGAGCAGCAGTTCTGTTTCCTGAATGCTGAGGAGGCAGACAGGGAATTCCCACATTCCTCAGGAGACACTGGGGTATCCATCAGTCTGCCTTTCCAGAGGGTGCACTGCTCTCAGGAAGGATCTGCCACAGCCAATATTGGTCATTGCCTTCTCCAGCTCTGTTCCTGTGCTGCAGGATTTTTTCCCTGGACATCAATTTACTCTTTAGATGCATTTAATAATTTAAATATTCTTCCCCTTGCCACTTTTTACAGCCTAATCCCTGGAAATCTGGGCCATGGCACTGCCTTCCCAGAGCAGTTGAAAACAAAGGCAGCACTCAGGTGTTGGGGATGCTACAAAGGGAAAAATGTTCTGAAATACAGGTGATGCAGCAGATTTCTGGGCTGCAGTTTCCATTTCTGATATAATCCCATCTCTAAAATTCATATTTAAGCTCATCCAATCATAGGCATTTTCACTGAATTGAATTTATTACATGCTCATTTCCAGGGAATATTTAAAATTGACTTCTGGATTTTTTATTATAATAATATAACAGTCTGTTAAATTTATGGTATACTTTAATTGGATTGAATAATTTCAATAAAAAAACACATTTATTCAAAACAAAAAACTTCTTAAAATTTTATCACCTTTTGACTTTTTTCAAAGGGAGGTGTCTGTGGGACAGAATAGTAGATAGAAAGAGGACAGGGGAAGGAGAGGTGAAATGGAGAAGGTGGGGAGAGACTTCATCTGCACACATTTGTGCTTTGTGAAATATTCACGAGGTTGCTTTACCTTTTTCCTCTTTTTTCACTCTGCATTCTAATGCATGGTGGGAAAAGAATCCAAGCCTTAAAAGCTGTTATAAAATAACTCCATCATTCTCCAACCAGCACTACCACAGATCATGAGTATTTAATATTTTAAGGTATTAAATATATTAAGACTAACATAAAGTTTAACTTCAGAGGATGTGCTTATTACACTGTTAACAGGATGTTCCAAACTTTTCCATTACTGTTCTTGAAATTCATCACTTTCCCACAAAGTGTTTCCATTTTCCATTCCAACAGATGTGAAACAGCAGAATAAAGTCAGGTGATTCTGGCAGCTTTCAGGTGAAATACATTTGTGCCTTTTCAGAGGTTCTTGTCCTTAATTATTCAAGCTTTCCTTCCCCTTCTTATCCAATCTTAGATCTGAGAATATTTGTGTGCCAGATTTCACATTTTAAATGTGGCATATATGCCAAATGCAGGGTCTTTCAATGAGAAACCCAAAGAGGGGGAAAAATATGGCAATGCAATGTTAGCATAAAGTGATGTGCATTTTGCAACTTGCTGAGCTTGATGATGTCTGATCTCCATCTCATGGAGAAGTGTTCTCAGTAGCTGAGACCAAATGCTTCCAGAGATGAGGCAAGAACTGTCTAATAGACTGAAGAAAGTTGATTGTTCAAACATTTAAATCTCATTCCAGTCTCTAATCATTAGGCTTGGTTTAGTATCTGATTTTTCCAAAATACTTTTGACTGCTGGTTATGACAATTCTGAGTTTTTCTATAATGCACACAGAGTTGCTTAGTCTTCCTAATTTTTTGATCTTCATATTTCATTAATGAAATGTTCAGGTACGAGGAAACCAATTCTTTTCTGGATCTTGATTATCCATTTATTAATTTAACTAAATGCCCTTGTGCTTTAAACTTTGAGAGAGCAACGCCAGAATTCGCTGATCAATTTTTCCTAATTCGCTTGGTGAAGGAAGTAACACCGATATTTTCCTTTTTCCTTTTGTATTTTCGTGGCAGTTTTTGCCGACAGCTCATTCCCCTGAGCTTAGGGTCATGTCTCACTTGCAGCAACTTCTGCCCAATTCCTTTGGAAGGGAGGAGCCTTCTGGACTCAAAGTTTTGGGAAAGAATTTGAAGTCTTCTTTCCTGCTTTTTCTTCCTTTTAGGATGCATCAGCACATCCCTGTCTGGTGCTGATATCCCCAGACTGAAACCCAGGCAGGGACTTGGATGTATAAAATTGTACAGGTTGGGAGGGATCTTGGAATTTCTCTGGTCTGAGCTCCTGGTTAGAGGAGGTTCAACACTGAACTCGGAACTGTTGTCTTGCTGTCTGGCTGCATCTTAGAAGCCTCCAAGGACAGAGATTTCCCATGCCTTGGGAAAACCTTTTCCAGGGCCTAATTTCCCTCATGGTGTGAGTCATTAATCAATTACTAACTCCAGGTAGGTTCATTCCAATATTTCATTTTGTTAATAATTTTTTTTTTATTACCTTGTTATATTTCTGTTATGCAGCCCAGATAAAAGCCCATTTTTATATCTTCTGTGTCACTACAGAGCATGGGTTTGAGTGTCTCCAATTACTGATACACACAAACTGATTTGAATAGACTTCTATATTAATAAGTTAATTAGTAGACTCAAGGAAATAATAATGCAGCTTTCCTGTCTGGACATCTTGAGTGGGAATGAGAGCTAATCAGCATTGATGTGCTTCAGCTTTCTGTGCTGTAGATGAGGAAGAGTTAAATCAAAAGGATTAAAAAAACCCCCACAGTCTTGCTATCATTTCCAATTTATTGCTATTAGAGCATTTCCCCCACCCATAGCACATTAATGGCTGTTGTCAAACTGTAGATGAGGTTTTGTCATTTTATGACTCAACACCAAGCCAGCATTTTCTGATGTGAAATGGTAAAAGAACTTTGTTTTTTGCCTCTAGGTTTTCATTGAGTATTAGAATATCACACTGATTGTATGAACACTCAGACAAACTCTCATATCTTTTGGGTCTTTTTGAATGGGTTCTTGTTATTACCATGAAAATATTCTCTTGCCAGAGCTAAACTCAAATACTTCTTGCACAGGGATTTTTACTTCTCCACTAGTTACTGGTTAATAAGTGATGAGAAATCCTTCTCATTGTGCAGAACCAGCTGCAAGAGAGAAAAAACTCACGGGAATCCGTTCTTCAACTTTTGCTGGCGCTAATCTACATACCATAATCACTGAATATTATTCTCTCTGATTCTGACTTCTGAATATTTTGATCCTTTCCTTCTCTTTGCTCTCGGTTCCCCAAAGTTCAGCCTCATGCTGATGTTAGAATGTGTTCACTTCAAGCTGCCTCTGCACTTGAAAACTGCCTGAGGAATCCAGAGGGTGATGGGGAGAGGTGGGAGCAGGAGTGTTGTAGACCCAGAGCTGAGGCTGGGATGTTCCAGCTACAAGCTGGGGATGTTGCTCTAAAACAAATCTGCTTGGTTTTTCACATTATGGTCAACTTTTTACACACCTTGCAGAGTTTCATCAAGTTTTTGACATGAAAAAGGCTCTGTCACTTTTGACTCTTTTCACTCCGGAGATGCTCTGTTAACCACAGCCCAGAGAGCTCTGCTGGGAGCTTCTGCTGTGCTACATGAGGAAAAAGCACCAATGTAGCTCTTCTCTGTACATAAACATGAGTGTCTAGGGTGCTTGATTAAATAATCCCATGAGTCAAAACCTAAAATAACAGATCCATGATTGCACAGCATCTCCTTTATGTCTTTCTCCCTAATTTATCACTGGATATCCACTGCACCTCTACAAAGAGTTCTGTTCAGTTTGCAGCTCATCATTGTAAACCCTTAGAAATGACCTCACAAGCTTTCTTGGTGGTGTAGTTGTTGGATATAAACATAAAAGGATAAGGGGCTCTGATATTTTCCTTGTCACCTGCATTATTCATTTAAGTATTTCCCTTTCTACCACAACACCACTGGAAAAGTTACAAACTCCAGAGCAAGGCAAAGAACTTTCTTTTCCCAAAAGAGGAGCTCTGCTGCTGTAGCTACCACAAGGAAGCAGGATTTGGGTAGAATATGTACAAGTGAGGGCACCATTTCTTGTTTTACTATAATGCTATTGAATTTTTTCTTTTTCCTATGATGGTGCCTATCGCCCAAATCTGTAATTTTCTCCATATGATTCTACAGGTTATATTTCACAAAATTGGTTAGATTCCATTCAGACTCCCCGATTTTTCCAGGTTGAGTGTTTTATTTAACCTTTAAATGCAATACTCAGACAAGAGTCCTGTAAAGGATGCAGAGTGCATTTAAAGCTGTGATCAATATGAGGGGTTTAAGATGAACTTCACGAGGGAACTGGGGATGTTCAGCCTGGAGAAAAGGAGGTTCAGGGGACCTTATTGCTCTCTAAAAGTACCTGGAACAAGTGACAGGGTGAGAGGGAATGGCCTAAAATTGCAGCAGGAGAGGTTTATATTGGATATTAGGAAAAATTTCTTCCCTGAAAAAGTGATCAGGCATTGGAACAGGCTGCCCAGGGCAGTGCTTTAATCACCATGCCTGGAATTGTTCCAAAACCACATGGATGTGGCACCTGGGGACAGTGGTGGCCTTGGCAGTGCTGGGTGAAGGGTTGGACTCGATGACCTTGGAGGTTTATTCCAACTTTAGTGATTCTGTGATTCTCTGACATTAATTTTATAACTGCACAGCTGCTGTCCTTTGCAGTGCTGCACTGCTCCTCACCCATTAATTAGTGCCACTGATCACTTGGATTTGCTGAGCTCAATGCAGTGAGGGCCAGTGTGGTGCCAGGAAATTTTGGAAAGTCTGTATTAATTATATCTGTCAAAAAAACAGAGATGAAAGGGGACAGGTACAGCCTGTTTGCCTGGGACATCTTGACACAGAATCCTATTAACAAGAACAGAAAAATGTCCTGATAAGGGGTTTGGACATTATTGTTAATCTGTGAACGTGATGGGCAGGAAATAGTCAGTGAGAACTGGACCATTTATAAGGAATAAATGAGGTGGCCAATGAAATGCACTAAAATATACCTAATTCACACCCACATTTTAACAAGGTGTAACTCAAGGGTTTTTCACTTTATGGTGCTTATGAGGACCACTTGTCCCAGGCTGCAGTTCTGGTAAGACTGAATAATTCAATATAAAAGAGACACCTGAGCTGTTGGGAGTTTATTCCAACAAATCAAACTCTGCATGGTGCACTACTAGGAAAAAAAAAAAACAAAACAAACGTCTGCAACTGGAATTAAGTCTTGGTTAAAATTTGTTTCTAATTTTTCTGTTGAGGAAAATCCCCAGAATTTTTGTGAACAATTTGAAATGCAACATGGGAGCTCTGAGGCTCTGGCTGGCTGAGTTGGTGTCACTTCTCCCTGCTGAACTGCGCACATTCCCCCTTAGCTCTGTTTTTATACTTCAGCTCCCTCCTCCACCTGCATTTGCAGGGGAGCATGGGATGGTTTAGGGATGTTTAAACCACTCTACATCCCCAATAAAACCTCATTATCCTGGCACACTCATAGTAAACTATTTTTGCGCACCCCCCCTTTCCCTCAGCTCCTATTTCTTTATATTTTGATCGTTCTCAAAATTTTGCAATTTGAAGGTTTCCTCCTTTCTTTCCAAGGTTTTTTTTTTTTTTTGTCTTGGCTCTGGGGTGAACTGCAGTGCTCTTGGTTTGAATCTGTCTTTAATGGCTTTGAAACAATCTACCACACAATGGGCAGAGCTGAGCAGTGCTTCTGTTTCTGACTGGGGCTAATTTTGTGTTAATTGAGGGCCAATTTTACATCTCTCTGATGGCAGTGCCTCCCTTGAGGTCAGATTCCCAGTTGTGCACAAATCCCTGGCATATGGCCTAAACCAAGGGAAATAAGAGAATATATTGATCTGCTGGAAAACCCAAGCAGAAAGAGAGCTCAGTGCATCAATATTAATGCACGAGAGAAGTGGGAAAATTTCTAGGATTAGGTAATTCCTTTTCCTTGAGCAGCAAGACACTGCAAGGTATCCAGGGTGCTGGAAGAGCCCAAATCCAGAGATGGGATTTTCATACCTTTTACCCATCATTTTCCCTGCCCTCCCCTCAGGAGTTAAGCCTTGCTTGCCAGCAGCTAAGACTCAGTCAGTAGTCCGAAAGCAAATTTATTTCTCAATAGCAGGCTATATAAAGGCCTTAATGGATTCAATGAGGCAGAAGGAAGGAGTAAAAGGACAGAAACAAAAAAATAAGAGAAAGATGTGTGGAAGAAGGGAAAAAAAATTAACTAGGGCCCATTGTAGGAGCCCAGGAAAAGGAACTAGGCAGCAACGATTGTATCTCCTGAAGTGTCTTTTGTTTTAGCCTCAAGTAACAGCAAAGAATGGCCCTTCATGGTGAGGCTTTAGCACTCTGTCCAAGGCTGATCTCTGTATTCACAGGGGGAAAGTAGAACATTCATGAGATGCATGCAGAGTTCCTGCTCTCCGCCTCCTCTGTGGGAGGTTTCAAAACTATTTTTTTTTTCCACTCTCCTGTACTCTGAGCATTTAAGGACACCTCGGGTTTGTTAAAAAATAGATTTTTGTGCTTCGCGGTGGTTTTCCCAACCTTCTGGGGAAAGTGTCAGATAGTAAACTTCAATCGAAATCGTATCTTCATGATTTCAGTCCTTGCCAGCTGCACCTTAGCAGGGGAAAGGCACTTTTACATGAATATTTAGGGTGGATCTGAGCCCTGATCCACAGCTGAAGAGAGTGAAAAGTGCACTGAGGGACAGCTCAGGGCACATGCAGGTGTGTGAGAGGTTTTGGGAAGAGAAATCGCCTGGTCTGTCTACTTAAAGCATGAAAAAGCAGAAGGGATGGGGAGGAGCAGAGGGTGGAAGGTCAGCTTTTATATTTGCTGTGAAATGTGCAGCAAAACTAGAGGAAAAGCCCAAAGGCAGAGATTACCATGGGGCAACTCTGTAGGCAAACTGTACTTGCTGGCCAAAGGGAACGCAGAAACCCTGGTTTTGCCATCGAGGCTCCCAGGAACCTTTAGCCCATTATCAGACACTGACCCAGTAAAGAGACTTTAGAAATGTGAATGTTCCAGTCATTTATTCCTACATGATCTCTTGATGGTTCATTTCTCCTTTCCAAGAACCTGCCCCTCCTATCCAGTCCTCTTCCCCCTCATTAATTAATTAATTAATCCCTGTAGCAGAAAAGGAGCTAAAATATAAACTGTCCTGTTTATTATCACTGTTGATGCACGAATCAGGGCTAAAATATTCTTCCTTCAGGTGCCTGGCACTGCTAAAATATTCCTCCTCCAGGTGCATGGCACTGCTTCTGGCTGGGATTTATAACTTTGGGTTTCCCAAATCTGTGTGGTTGCCATGTCCTGCACAGAATTTCTGCATAGAAAGTGCAATGCATATTGGTTTTATTGATTCTTGGTTTGGGTACTTGGAATATTATTTGCACCTTTTCTTCTGCAAGAACACACTGGGTGATCCCTCAACTCGGATACACAAATATTTGAAGCTCTGACTTTCCTAACGCTTCTCCAATTTCATATTTCTTCACGTGAAGTAGAATAGCTACACTCCCCTATTCTCACACAGGTAGTTTGGCCTGAGCTACAGCTTCAAGATTGGCTCATTCCTTGCAGTTTGGAAGCAGTTTTGGGTATCCATCCCCATGGCACCCTTTGCCACGGTTATATGAAATCAAATTCCTGCCAGTGGGAAGGCAGTCTCTGCTCTCTGCAGCCAGCAAAGCCCACATTTCTGGCTTTATCTACAACGTGAAGATGTCTTTGTAGTACAAGCTTTGTTTACAAGGCTGTTCTTGTGAGATTTACAAACTGGAATTCTGTCTCCCACCCCAGTGTCAGCTCCTGTGGCTCAGATCCAAACTCACTGCCGAGAATGGCAAAGCTTAATGAAATAAATTGCCACACGAGCAACAAAGGCAGCTCCAGGCAACTGCTGGTACTGTGCTGGTAACTAAAACACATCCCCAGGAGTGAGTTGGCTGCTGGGCACCTGCTATTCACTCCTGCTGCTGGAAAAAAACCTGTGTGCTTCAGAAAAGAAAGGAAGAAACTCAAAACATCCTGTGTAATCTTGATTGTGTCACATTAGATCATTGTGTTGTGGAAAGTATAAGACTCTGCTCTTAATTAACTGTAATAAAAAATTCGCAGTTTTTTCCTGTGGGTATGAAATATATTGATTGCCATGAGGAATAACTGGGGTGGTTGAGGTCAGTGAGGGTTTTTGTGGTTCGGTTTGTGTGTCCCTTGCTCCTGCAGTGCCTTGCTGAGGTTGGAGTCTCAGTGTGGGATGAGCACAGTGAGAGGCTCAGCTCCCCACGGAGAGTGTCTTTACATCCCCAGAGCCCCTCAGGGATCTCTGCTGAGCTGCAGGGATGAAGGGAGAGTGGGAGATCAAAGCATTTCCCTGAGAGAGAAAAAGAAATCTGTGGCACTTACACACTCTCCAGTCACCCTCTCTTCCAGCCTGAGGTTTCTATCGTGTGATCCCTCTCATTTTTTTTGTGCATCACGTCACCTTTTCTTCCCAGGCTGAAAATCTGCTCAAACCCACAAATTAATTGCAGCAGTGCCAGATTGCTGTCCTACAAGTCAGCCTTGAGGTGATTTAGCAGCTACATTTGGAGGCTGCTTAGAGGGGAAGCCACAGAGCAATAAACCCTCAATCAAGGTGTGACTAACTGCATTATGAGAGATGGAGAAGCCACAGGGAAGGGAAATGTGGAGAATTAGGGTCGGGGTGATAAGGATGCTTGTTAGTTTGGGTGGTAAGGCTATTTGTTGTGCTTTTGTTATTATACTTAATGCACAAGTAGTATTGCAAATGCTTCATGGTGAATCCATCGCTCAGCTGTCACCATGGTGATAAGAGCTCATGTTCCTCAGTGGGTGACAGGAACTGGGCTGTCATCCTGGGCCAGACAAACACACGCCTTTTGCCACAGAAATGATGAGCTCTATTAGCTTTCAAAACTCCTGAGCTTCCCAATGGAATCACTGAATGGTTCTGGTTGGATGGGAGGAGGCAATTCATGGCATCATGGAATATCCTGGGTGGGAAGGGACCCACAAGGATCATCAGTCCAACCCCTGGCCCAGCACAGACACCCCAACCATCCCACCCTCTACATCCCTGGGAGCATTGTCCAAAGCCTCCTGGAGCTCTGGCAGCCTCAGGCTGTGCCCATTCCCTGGGCAGCCTGGGCAGTGCCAGCACCCTCTGGGGGAGAACCTTTCCTGATCTCCACCTTAACCCTCCCTGGAACAGCTCCAGCCGTTCCCTTCAGTCCTGTCCCTGTCCCAGAGCAGAGATCAGAGCTGCCCCTTCCCTGCCCCTCCCAAAGAAGCTGCAGCCCCTGGTGAGCTCTGACCTGTTCCCTTTGGTTTCATGATTACAAAAATCATCCAAAGGAAGAAGAGCTGGGGCTGTTCTATAGGGATGTCTTTGCCTGCCAGTTTACAAACCACTTTTTGCCCAGCATTTCCTGCACAATATTAAATAATGCTGTGGTACCCAGAAAACAGCAGAAGTGTTTTATAGATTTAGAGCTGGCCAAACCTGATGGAGTGCTTGGAGGATTGATGCACTACTTTTCAAAGAAAGTTTCACACATGACTAGTTGTCATGGTACAAAGCTCTAGGGAAAATCCGTATTCCCATTGTATTGATGTTTTGTAGTTTTAATATTTGCACTTACTTAAAATACTATGCATTTATTTGGTGACTTCTCAAATTCTGGCTACACTTCCTAATTCTCTCCTTTCCTCCTGGCCAGTCAATAACTGCATGGGGATAGCAGAGTCTGGCTGATACCTTCACCTTTCCTGACTGGCTCCTTTTTCCTTTTGTGGCCACCTGGAGGAGGAGGTCTGGCTGGGAAACCTCCCCTATAATCTTTTTAGTTGATAGCCTTCTATTCACATCCCAGACTTCATCCAGCAGTCTTTTTTTCCCTCAGTGCTGGTGTTCATTTGGGAGCCTGTTTTGGTGTTGTTTTTGCTTGTCTGAGGGTTTTTTAAAGGCAAGTGAGGAAAATCAAGGAGGACTAGAAAGGAATTGAAGCTGGTGGTGATAAGGAATGCTCTGGTAAATCCTTATTTTACTGGGAGATGTTGATTCAGGGAAACTAATCATTTAAGGGAATCTGATAATTCCATGAGGACAACGCAAAACCTGGGTTCATGTTCTCCAGGAAGAGTCAGAGGGCAAACAAAGCCTTCCTGTCCCCTGGAACAGGAGAGAGAGTTGGCCAAAAATGTTGATTTCATTCCACTGCACATTTAAGATCTTACACATTTTGGAGTGACAGGAAAAACCCCCTCCTGCACTGTGGTGGCTCTTGCATCTCTATCTGCTTCACAGGTTAAACATTTTTAGGATATGTCAGACCCTAAGGAGTGAGAGCTGGAAGGTTTTTCTAAAACAACTAAAAATTCCAATTTATTCAGTGCTTTTTCAGACCCCCATTTCTGCCTGTGTAAAATCAGTTATACAACTGGAAATTCAGGTGCTGCTGTGGGATAATTCTGACCCACTGGAAATTATGTGCACAGAAATGGGGCTGTCGTGAGGAATAGTCATCCCATATGAATCTTTTTTAAGGAAAATGCAGGCAACTGTATACATCTAATTAATATCAGTGTTTGGCTAATAAGGCAATGTAGGTAGCATTGAGAGGTCTGAAAATCCTGGAAGGTTCTGGAAAGGATCACCTTTGTCTTATAAAAGCTTGAACATTTTAAAGACCTTTACCAAATGGAAAAAAACCCCAACCCTCAGTTGATTAATTAGTCCTAATTTATATTTCAAATTCTTCCTGATTGATTTTTAAAGTTGACTTTTACTTGATTAAATAGCAGTCTGTAATTCTGAGATATTTGTGGCTCTGCAAATTCCCTCCTTGCTGGGGGCTCTGCACAAACACTTTGCTTGCAATGATCAGCTCAGCCAAGATGCTGAAGTTTGTTTCCTCCCCACCTCTCTGGGCTCCTCCTCTCCCTGCCCACAACCAGAGGGCAGCTCTTCCTCTTTGTACACTTGAATGGCACAATTAAAATCACATTCTACTCATAGGATGCCATTATTTCACTGGTTGGCCTATTTATGGTAGAGATAAAATAACAAACTCCAATGAATTGTCTTCTCTGGGTGAAAACCTCCCCAAACCCAAACCATCCACCGCTTTTAAAGAAACAACAACCTCCAACAAACACATTCCAGGTGCCAGAAAACCACAATTTTAGCATCAGGATGCTGCTTGTATATGAAACTGGGAGAGCTGTGCCTGCTTGCCAAATCGTAGTGCACGTTTTTCTAGAGGTCCCCTGCACCTTTCTGCAGTTGGGAATTCCAGCCCAGACCTTCCTGGAGTTATTTTGGGCACGCTGTGTTTACAACGTTTGGAATTCGTGCATTAGCAGCGTGCTAGCAGCATATTCAGCATGTGAGGAACACACTTTCCAACAAATGGAGAGCACAGTCTCGGGCATGTTGACGCTGGGAATTGTTACATCTTCACTTTTGTCATCAACATAGCTCCTCTGAGAACAGCTGGTGAGTGTGGGATTAGTGTTTAGTGTGGGAAATAGAATGCTGGAGACTGAGGAAGCACTGGGAGGAGGCACTGAGCTCCTGAGAGTTCTCCGAGTTGTATTTACTATAGATATTTATCTAGGAAACAGAGAAATGCTTTTCTTTTTGGCATTTATTGACAGCAAAAATGTAGTAACATTAATGAAACATTTCCAACAGTCTCTCTGTTTTTAGTTTAGTGTCCTTGTTTAGTGTGGATTCACTTGTGAACCTTTAAAACCACTTCAGAGCAGTCACCAAAAACTGTGTCTATGCACTGTGTATGTTTTACTAGGAATTTGATCTATTCAGGCTGTAATGAATAATTAAAATTTAGGGTACTGTGACTTAAAGGTATTATACCAGGGTCCAGCCCACTATTATGACCACCCCCCCTTTTTTAGGCACTGTTGCCACATTATTTGTCACTGATTTCGTCATTATTAAGCTGTGCATATATCAAGAATTCATCTGGTTATCTCCATCAGCCATAATTTAGTGCTTAAATACAGGTGCTCACATAACTGATTGCAATAATGGGATGAAATTCACAGTTGCTTCATTTAATGTGGGCACTTTGGTGTGTTCTGGTCTCCATGATTGGGTTTTTTTAATTTGTCTGCATATTTTGTTCCTGGTAGTCTTACAAATGATTTTTTGGGGGCAGAATCTGTCAATTAGAGAGTTTTTACCCAAATACAAGGAAGTCAAGCTTTACATTAGCTCTAGACAGTACACTTAATTTTTTTTATTAAATAGGAGGTCTGGAGACCTCATCAAAAGCACCACCAAGCCTGAAGAGCAATTTTAGCAGAAAGAAGATAGATCTCGATTTTAATGGTCCTGGGCAATCTGGAAACAAACCCAGCTGCTGGAATTAGCTGGGAATAGTTCTCACTAACACACATTTAGAAAACTTGATGCTGCTTAAGGAATATTTATGGGGAGAAGCAGCTCATCATCTCAGAGAGTCGTTCACTCAATTCAGCTGGGAAAATGAGCTGCAGCAGGGCATGGATATTGTCTGCCTTGAGTATATTTCATTGTTTCCCAATTTTAGCTATACTCCTGGGGTTCTAAGAGAGCACTTTTGACTCAGCCCTCCACCGCATTGTTCTTCCCTTTTTTTGGGACTTGCGACTACAGGCAGGCAGTTTTTTGAACACAGAGTATTTGAAATGGAATTTGGGAAGTGCTGAAAAATGCACAAAGTCAGACTCAGCGTAAAGAATAATTCTTNCCCCCATTTTTAACATGGGATTAAAGCTTCTGACTAACGATTTTGGCTTGTTAAAGCATTTTTCATTCAAGAGAGATGTCCCTTCCACCCATTCAGCAAAAACAATGCCAGACCAAAATTAAACAGAATGTTTTCGGATTTTTTTTTTAAATTGACTCAATGAGTTTTGGAGTGAAGTTTTCATTTCTTTGGGAAGAAAACCATTTCGGTGTGACTCAGATTTTCATTTATTTATTGCCTTCACCACCATGTGGAAAAAAACTGGAACTTGCACAGCTCTGCCAGGTAGAGACTTTTCTGTGTCCCAGGCAGTGACCTCAGTGGGATGTGGTGCTGGAAGTGTTTATTCCCTTCTGCAGTTATTTTTTCATGTGGAATCTTTTGTTTCCTGTGATCCCTTCGGTTCTTGCAGCCCTTCACTGAGTGTCCTCTTCTGGCCCCTCTTTTCTAGCTCATCTCATTGAATTTTCATTCCCAATGAATTTTTTCTCTTTGATACTCAGTTCTCACATCTCATTAGATTTTCTTTGCTGTTGGGTTTTGAATGTATTCCTGCTCGGAGTGAAGCTGTCTGCACTCACACATGATTCAGGAGTCATTTAGAAGGAATTCTGCAGTTTATAGGCAATGTGGTTAAGGGTGGTTTACTAGATTGATTCTGGAGCAAGATTCCCTCTGTGGATAAACAAAGATGACAAACAGAAGATGATGCTGAATAAATTTATAAAACACACAGACCAAATAGAAGAATCAGCTATTTTGCTGATTCTATCCCCCTCCCCTCGTCCCAGTTATACAAATTCACTTACCTGGTATTCTGTTGAGTTTTTGCTTTCATTTCTTTCTCTGCACATGACACTTTAGCTTTAAAATGTAGGTAAACCTCAAATGTTTTTCCCCCCTTTTGAGATGCCTTTTAAAACCCTGTGACTCAGCTGTCATTCCTTTATACTGTTTTATACCATTTTGCTTGTAAATCCAATTAATGTGGAAAACATCTACTTTCAGTTGTCACTTGTAGCTCTGTAGAAGGTGTGGAGTCAGATGAGCAAAAGCCTTTTTTCCAAACAATGCTGCATGGAATATTTCCCTCAATACCATGGCAGTTGAAAAAGAAAATCTTTTATAGTGTTAATATTTGTTGGTGTCATCTAGGAAGTCAGAATTTGTGAAATTGGCAAATATTAATGAGGTCTGGGCTGGCTGTGGCTTGTAGGACAATTTAAAAAATTCTAATGGCAATCCTGCCCAGTTTAGTGCTTCCTGGGTGTGTCTACTCAGACAGCAGAGCTGTCAGACCGAGGTACAATAATTATGTTTCTATATTTGTGCCAATATGCATCGACTCTGTAAAGCAGGATGAAAATTACTCTTTTCCCTCTCCCATCACTTAGTGGAATTTTGGTTCCTGAACAGTTTTTCACACAGGAGTGCAGTGCAGAGTGGGCATGGTTGGGGGTTTCACTCTAGTTCTCCATGGGCATGGTTTAAAATAAATGGGTAATAAAGAAGTAAGTTAAATGACCCCAGGCTGAAAACACTCAGTGAAAACTAAGGATGAGCAGGGGACAGGACTGATTTTCCATAACTTCTTTAATGCAGGGTTCTGGCAAATCTCTGGCAATTCCTGCATTGATACTCCTTGTGTTTACAGCCTAATGAAGCAACAGAGGTTTTTAGGGGACAGGGATATGCAAGCCAGGAATTTTCTGAAGCATCCAGAGAAATTTTACAGCACTTATAAAAGGCAGTTGGTTCATTATAGTGCAAACGAGCTTGAACATTGCAACTTGCTGGTGTTGTCACCCGGAGTGACATCGAAGTCTCTTCAAGGTTTTGGTATTTAAATTTCCAGTACTCGGTACTCAACTTATTTCCTATTCTTCCATACTTAAAGCTCGTGGCAGTCAATAAAATACCCATTTTAAGGATCTTTGGTTCCAATGTACTTTCAGTGTAGCACCCAAGTATGGCAGAGTTGTTGGGTCCATTTCCACCTACTTGTATGTCTAAATATCGTTGTAAATTTTTCTTTCAACCACGTTGTCAGAGGAGAACTTGGTGCAAAAACTCGCCTGCCAGAAATTTTTATTTTGTTTCCAACTGCTTAAGCATTGGCATTGCTCTGACAAGGGTTTAAAAAAAGCATTTTGAGCATTGGGATGCAAATTAACATACCAAGCAATTAAAGTCAATTAAAACAGGATGCAGTGTAATTAGAAACAGTTGTGTTCACATTGATATTCAGAGAGGTTCCATGCGTTGAAAGAAAAGAAAACAATTTGGGAAACTTTTAATGCCCGACAGATGTGATGATGATGCTAACAATGGCGCTGATTCCTAAATTCCCCATCCTGCCTCACCTCAGGAGCTCTTGGGAAGGGGGAGAGAACGGGAACTGATGCTTTTCTCCCGACAAATACAGTGAACTCACCTGTGAGCTGGAGCTCTGCAGCCCCAGGCGCTGTGGGAACACCAACACCAATGAACTGTGAGCACTGGGCTCAGCAATGGGGGATCTTCCCATCTTTCCCAAGCTGCTCCCTTGCTGTCCCTTCCATTGTGGTTCTGGAGATCTGCATTGGTATTTATTGCCAGAACCACTGAGCTGATGGTGCTCTATTCATATCCCCTTTCTGCACGGCAAACAGAGAGCAGGGAGAGCTCTCATTCCTCTAAAGCTGAGGCACAGCTGCCCTGATGGCCAAAATATTTGTCAGAGGCTGTGCTTTCCCTGCTTGCTGCTGTGCGATTGCACAGACACCTTCACCTGGCCTCTCCTGGCTGCAGAGATGAGTGGTTTGGGCTTTTCCTTGATGGAACTCAGTGGGGGAATCCTCCCAACACAGCCTGGGAAGGGATCTGCCTCTGCAGACTGCAGTGTTTGCTCAGGTGAAACACCCCAAGGCAGCAGTGGGATGTGCAGGAAGCAGTGGATGTGCTGCTCACCAGCGCAGGGAATGAAAGAAATATTATTTGCACACTGATATTCAGATGCAAGACCTTCAGTGCCATCAGATGGATGTGTCTGCTGACTGCCCTCTATTAAATGCAATTATTGATTCCAAACAAGGAGGGGAAACAGCTGGCAAAGGACCAAATAAATGAAAACCATTAGCTGGCTGCTCCATCCCCTCTACATAATTTAAGGCTCAGAGCAGGACTGTGTCCACCCCATGTGTTTCTTTGTTAGTTCTCATCAGCTGCTGATCCTTTTTTATTTGGAACCCAAATGTGGAGAGACAAGGTCTGGTTGAACTCAGCCACTCATAGCAGTTTGCATTGCCACTAATGGTCAATAAATGTGAACGCTGGGGTAAAACTCCCCATTTTGCATTGTATTGAGCTATGAATTCATCAGTTCAGGAATTTGGGATCCATATGAATAGAATGGTGATCTCCATTTCCTGGGATATCCAAATTCTTCCATTTCTAAATGTACCTGATTTAGAAGTACTTAGAGGCACCTGAGATAATTTATTCTTTGTGGTTAAATACTTAGTCTGAGAATCAAATTTCAGTTCATTAATTACAAAAATATGTTGCAGAATCTATTCATAGGTCCATTCTTTGACATATCACTTTCATTTACAAAGGAGAGAGATACTGGATTTCTGAGTGTAAAAGGCATATTTTTTGAGGGCTATACAAGTTGTGTTTTTCACCATTCTTGCAGCCTAACTAATGTGGAGTGGTGCAAGGCAGGCATAAGAGTAACACCTCCTGTTAGGATGGTGTTACCTAGTCTGCACAGGTGGAAATGATCCCAGGGAATTATGGAGAGTTCAGTTTCAGGTGGTTATCATGTGAACAAAATAGTGATAGTGCCATGGAATTTATCACTTGGTCCTTCTCTGAGTTTGAGTAGCCACTGCTGCTCTCAGGTTTAGGATTGGAAAACATGACGAATTCTGCTCCATTTTTCCTTTGGAAAACTTGGCTTCTTGCAGATTTCCTATTGCTCCCCATGCTGAGAACAAACTGATTTCTGGAAAAAAAAAAAATATAAGTGTGGACATGTATGTGAAAACAGAAATCTCACCTCAGAAATTTTGCCTGAAGGTTCTTTGTGTGATAAGTGTTCTCTAGAAAATCCCAAGGAGATATAGATAGAATTTAACCTCTGGGCTTGATGAAATGTTTATTCCTGAGACACACAGGCAAAACAGTCTAAAGAGAAATCAGTTTAGTAATTATGGAGTGACTGAGAATCCACTGAATATATTGTTGGAATACAGAGAATTAATTATTTGTTATCATGAGTCATTCCCTGTGCCTGTGTTTGGAAATCTCTTTAAAGAGAACTTCCCAATGTCTATAAAAAAGTGCTGATCTCTCCTACAAAACCTGAAGGGTTTAGAAGGAAATATGGCTGGAGCACAAAAGTCACCTGCATGAACAAAGGCATCCAAAACACTTCCCCCCAATGGATGTGGAAATAAGAAGGTGGTTTTGCTGCAGTCGGAAGGAAATATTTTTCTGATGTTGGTTTCTTCCCGCAGGTTGTGTATGTGACAGCCACGTTCCCCTACATCATGCTGATGATCCTCCTCATCCGGGGGGTGACATTACCCGGCGCTTCCGAGGGCATCAAATTCTACCTTTATCCCGACATTTCCCGCCTCTCTGACCCACAGGTAGGACCATGGGCTGCAAATTCATTTGCTTCGCTGCCTGCCAAGAGTTTCTTGATTTTGAAGTCTGAATAGAGGTGATTGCTGGAGAGTTGTTCCTTATTGGATATTTGGAATTGGGGATAGGGCTTTAAAGCCATCCTGTGTGTTGGAACTTATTATGTTTTTAATTGAAAAAATGCCTTGATTGATTGAGAAATTAGAATCTTCAGAACCAGTTGCAGTTGGTGCTTCTGCCACTGAGGGACAAAGAGCATTGCCACCCGTTTGATGGGAGCAAATTTAACTGGGATTTAGCCACTTTATGGTTCTTTGCTCATTCCAAATCTGAATCTCAGGCAGAAGTAATAGATGAATTGTTCATTCAGATGATTGCTGTCTTTAGAGCAGAAAATGCAACCAAGCAAGAGTGAAGTGCTCAGACCAGGAACCTCACCTGTTTTGTTGTTTCCAGAGTAGAGCTGAACATGGAAATAATGGATTAAGTTGATTTTTTTTCCCTTTTCCAGTGACAGATGAGTATATTAATCCAGTTATTGTACATCATTTGTGTGATATTGAAGGGAGAAAATGACACAATCTCTATAGAACCTGGCAGGTTGCAGACAGCATTTTTCTTATCTGCTTTGGCACTGGAACAGACATTATACAGTGTTACTCCTCAGGCTATTACAGTATTAAATGGATCCTGAGAAGGAGATAGAAAGGAATTGGGAATATTTGTCAAAAGGAATTTTTTTAATCTGCTTACTGAGGGTGCGTCAGAATAATTTTTTTAAATCTCTGCTTACTTTCAATATTTCTTTTGTCGCAAAAAACAACAGGTGGGATCCTTCAGGGAATTTGCTTGAGGCATCTGAAATATCTGGTTTGTGTAATGTTTGCTTTAAACAAATAACATTTCTACAGGAAAAAAAATTAAAGAAAATTATTTATTTAAATGATTGAAAATTTTAGATGGAAAGTTGACCATGGACTTTTGGTCTTGGCAATGTTCCCATGGCTCTGTTTCAGCATGGATGGGAAGTGAGGAAGGGCTGTGGAAGTGCTGTCAGTGCTGGCTGTGGAATTCCAGTTGCACCTTGCTGAGAGGTGGCCTCAGGTCACCTGAGAAACTGGCCCTGCGACAGAGGAAAAACCAGGACTGTCTGCTACACTCCCAGTCATTTGTCTGCAGTGTACAATGGGCTCAGCCTGCCGTGAATCCCCAACCCAGCCTGGTTCAGCTGACCCCCAGGTGCCCAAACTCCTCAGCAAGACAAGGAAACGTCTGGTTTGTATTACCTGAGCACACCAGTGGCTCCAGTTGGTTCTGCCCACTCTGAGCTGGTGTTCCAGCCCGGGCTGGGGGGTGCCAGCTGCAGGGCTCCCTGCCTGCTCCACAGTGCCCTGATCTGCTGCCACAGCCTGGGCTTTGTCCCCCTGCAACGTCTGTGTGGAGCCATGGAATAGTTTGGGTTGGAAAGGACCCTACAGATCATCCCATTCCACCCCGTCCTGGCAGGGACACCTTCCACTGTCCCAGGCTGCTCCAAGTCCTGTCCAGCCTGGCCTTGGACACTGCCAGGGATCCAGGGGCAGCCACAGCTTCTCTGGGCACCCTGTGCCAGGGCCTGCCCACCCTCATAGGGAGGAATTCCTCCCCAATATCCAATCCAAACCTTGTCTCTGGCAGTCTGAATCCATTCCCCTTGTCCTGTCCCTCCACCCCTTGTAGTCTCTCCCCATCTTTCCTGCAGCTCCTTCAGTCACTGACGGCCACAATTCAGTCACACCAAAGCTTCTCCTGTCCAGGCTGAACAATCCCGATTCCCTCAGCCTTCCCTCACAGGAGAACTGAGTTTGTATGGACAGGGGTCAGTCCTTCTGCTCAAGGTTCCTTCCCTTGCCCAGGGTTTTCCAGAGGCTCTTAACAGGATTTTGCCCTGCGTGTGGATTTCCCACGTGCCACTGACACCCTTGCTGTGTTTGTCATTGAGGGAGGGCACGCCAGCTTAAGGGACATGATTGCCAGCTTAAGGGACATGATTGCCAGCTCCAAGGAGGGTTTCTATGCCTATTTACTATCCTGTTGTCACTTGTAAAGCAACACGTGGTTGCCATGACAATTTGCAAAGCCCACGTTGTGGGTGGGAGCAGCCTGGGAAGCGCAGAGCGCTGCAGACACGTGGGGTGTGTCTGTCTGCCTGTCCATCTGTCCCTCCCATTTGAGGCTGGAATGCCTTTTGGGAATCCCCAAGGGATACTTTAAGGAGCTAAACTCCTCCTCAGGGTCAGGGAGACTGCAGCTGGCAGGTTGTTGTTCCTCAGGTGTGTTTTAAACACCTTTTTTAGGAGAGCGGCTGAAGTAAAATGTGCTCTAACACACAGCAAACACCAACACAGGTAATGGGATTGTGGTATTTGGGGGGTTTAGAGAATTATTTTCTGCTGAAAAAATGCTATTCTACCAAAACGGAAATATTTTGTTCAGAATAATTAATTCAATACTTGAAGAAAGCTTTCAGAGTTATGGGTGGAACCTCCAGTGACTTTTCAAGAAATAGAGGAAGCTTAGCTCTTCAGGCTTAAACCCAGACTCTGGCACAACTAGTTTTATTCAAAAAAATAGTAAAATGGCTTTGGTTCAGCTTTAGTGCAACTTTTAATGGTAATAAGATGGATATATAGTCATTCTCCATTTTATGGAACTGTAGAATTTAATGTTCAAAGGCACCAATATTTGGATAACCCCCCACTCCATAAACCTCTTGTCAATTGTTCTAGAAGGAAATAAAAAATAAAAAGTTATTTTTAAGGAGCACAGCTGGAACAACCTGGAGATTTGTGCTTCCAGTTTCCATGTTTGCTCCTTTCTCTGGATTTACTCCCCAGTGGCAAAGCATAAACCATGTGGACCAGCAGAATTTGTTTTCCTCTTCAGCTGCAGGTCTGTTTCAATAATATTTCAGGGAGGCTGCTGGGTCTGCATGAGGAGAGAGGTATTAGAACCCCACATCCAGCTATGTTTACTGTGAATTAAACAAATGCAGCTTCTCTTCAAGGCTCACCTTAGTTTGAAGTTTTTGCATCTTTTGTCTCGGTGCAATTTGCATTCCACGGTTGGTTATAGCTTTGTGAGCAGCTATTCATCTGCCTCTGCAGCTACTCTCAGCTCCAAGGCTGTGTTCTCCATTTCATTTTCATATTCCATCTCTGCAGCAGACCCGATCCTCTCGGGCTGAAAATGCCATCTTTTGTTCTGTGTGTGTGCAGAGCTCACACCAATAATTCTTGTTGCAGCAGTGGGAGCTGTCCCAGTCTGGAGCTGTATTTAAGCCTCAGAAGTGTTTTGCTTCATCAACAAAAAGGTCTTGATAGTTTTCATGCTCAAATTGGCTTGAAATAGATCCCCCTGCCCTAATCTGGAAGATACAGGTGCTGTTTATAGCTTAAATGTGGGATCTTGACTGAGTTATAACTCACACAAAAGAAGTGCTTCGCTGAGTTAATAGGATTTTAATGGGGTTTGTGTGCAAGCCTGACTCAAAATATGGTTCTGGTTGTCCCTCGACAGGTTTAAGGCACTCGGTATGTGATTGTACGTGTGTGTGATGCTCACTGAGCCTTTTTGGGGAAAACATTTGGTGCTTTGTAAGAGGATTTTGCAAACGGTTGTGCCTGGAAGAGGTTAAGTGTGTTAGGGACTGGCAGATGTAACAATTTGATGGGTCAGGAGGTAACATCAGGGACAATGATATGGAAAAACACACACATCAATTCAACCCCTGCTGTGGTTGACCCCTGGATTGATAAAATGGGGAGGAAAATAAGAATAAAGCTTTCTTGTTTATTGTATGTTTGTATGCTAAAAATTGGCCAGGTTACTGGTTTTTTTAGTTATAAATTTTTTTTTTTTTAATGAACATATTCACGAGAGAATCTGTCAACACAGCCACAACTGCACCCTCCTCTGAACAGCTGCTGCTTCCCAAAACCTTGACAAAAAAATCCACTTCTATATGCAAAGAATACAGGTTGTGCTTTATCTGTGATAAACTCACAGAAATACTGAGCATGAGGAATGATGCCAAATCCCACGTCAGGTAGAGGAAAATCAGAACCATCCCAAGTAGAACTGATTTTCCATTTCTCAGATGTTTTATTTGCAATAAAGTTTGTGATGGCAGAAACATTTCTGCAGTTCTTTGGTAGCTCAGCCATGAGAATTCCCCTTTAGGTGACAGTGCAGAGCTTTCCTGCAGTGGGTGCTCCACCCAGCTGGGAAATGCTTTCCAGGATGACTTTTCCCATAAATTTCCTTGCCACTGAGGTTTGGCTGATTGGCTTGGATCCCACTGGATCTTCCTGCTTGAAAATAAGTTCCAAAGCATGAGTGCACAGCAGTGAGCATCAGCTTAACCCGAAAACCCACTTGCATTGCATAGATGTTATGCCACAAAGATCCTTCTCTTCTTCACATTGCTCTCTGGATCAGAAAAATGCTTCTTCCTGCATTTTCCTCTGTGAAATTAGGCTGTTCTCATGTGTGGTTGTAGAGGAAAAGATCATTTAGTACACCTGTTTTAGACAAAACACTTCCTTTT
>VZRM01007391.1:180848-197952 GCA_013397955.1 Grantiella picta | reverse complement strand
TTTTTTTTTTTTTTTTTTTTTTTGGTAGAAAATCACTTAAACACATGTCATTTTTTTCCCTGAAAATTGCACTTTTCATTAAATATTCCTTAATTTTTGTATTAGCATGAGTTTATTTTGGTAGCTCTTCTCTCTTTAACATGATCTTACTCTGTTTCAGCACATAAATAACAATATACTTTTAAAAAGATGCTGCTCACCAAAACCGCAAACATTTGCTTTCCACTTAGTCTAATTACAATATAAATACGTGTGAGAGGCATTTGAGAATACTGGATAGGTGTAGAGGTGATATTTCCTCAAATCCTGATCTGAAAATCCAAACTGCAAAAGCTTTTGAGAATTTCTCTTCCCTTAACTTTTTTATTCCAAACGTTTAGGGATTCCGAGTTGCTTTAGGAAGAAGAAATAATGCAGATTGATTCAGTTTGAGGCTTTGCAGCCTTGGAATCCACAATCCTATCGCCACCTCGAGGCCGGTGAAGCCTTTTTCCAAGGCAGAGGAAATTCCTTTTTTCTGCCTCTGAAAGTGGAGCAAACTGCTGCATCCAAACAGAAACGTTAGGGCTCTGTTTTATTCTAAAAACATCAAGCTGTAAAAGAAATTGTTAGTTCACTTTTGGGTGGTTTCATGCTCAGAAAATCCAGGTTGCTGAGTTGTGGATTTTAGACCTGTCCTGCATCTAAGCCTGCTGATCCTCACAACAGAAACCTGGGAATTTTCAGACGTGGGCACTGGAAATATCTTTAATTGTTGGAGAATTGTGGATTTCTATTTTTTTTTATCTGACAAATAGCAATCTTAGAAGTCTTTTCCAACCTTAATGAGTCCATGATTCCCTAAGTGAGAAACTTGTAGTATAAAGAGAAGCTGCTCCACAGGATACATTCAGTACTGCATGGTGAGCTTTTAAGCATAATACTTAGAAAAATGATTCAGAGACAGGTCAAGCATCCTGAATCTTACCAGACTTTTAGTACCAATAAATCAGTAAAACCTTCAGGGATTTACAGCATTTTTGACTTTTGTAAGAGTTTGGGCAGCAATTGAAAAAAAAAAATTAACTGGGAAAAAATAGTAATCCAGCTCCTATCACACTTGGACAGTGCTGCCCAGGATGTGGAATTTACTCTTCTTTTTCCTCCCAATATCTTCCCATTCTCTGGATTGTTTCCTTCACCAGGTATTCATTTTCCAAACCAAGCATGAGTTGCAGTAAATTAAATTAAGAGAGAAAGGAATCCATCCAAAGCCTGCAAGGATGGAAATCCTCAGCTGAATTTATTGTCTGTGTAACTACAACTCCCCCTTTATAAATGTACCTTTGAACAAGCAGTCTTGAAAACCAAATTTCAAACTGTTCTTTCATTGAGAGGAAGAAATCTTGCTGCTACAGGTGAGGTTCTTGTGCTGCTCTAGAAATCCTCTACCCAAACTTTCCAAATTCAAACTGGGAAAAGAATACTTTCTTCTCCAAGTCTGCTGTTTGCACCATCATTACAAATTACTGAGGTTTGAAGTTGTAGGGAAGATAAGGATATAGACCAAAGAGAAGCTTAGAAATATTTTTCCTACCATGCAGTAGTATGGTATATAATCTTCCCAAGGAGGAACAATTACATTCTAAATATCTATAAATTTTTGCTCTACAGATTATTCATGTGGCTTTAAAGGCTAGGAAGACCAGCAAATCCCAAAGGCAGTGGAAGTGCAGAGGTGTTTAACAAGGCCAGAAATCCCTGCTGGGATGGATTTCCCATTTTCCCCAACAATCCCTGAAGGAGCAAGGAGCACATTGCATTTTCCCTGCTCCAAGGCAGGGGCTTCCTGTTCTCTGCAGGGAATCTGGGAACTCACATTCCAAGAGGATGGGCTGAGACATCCAGGGGCTTCTCCTGGGACAAAAAATTACTCTCTGTGGTGCCAGAAGCAGCTCAGTATTTGCTCACCACGGAAGTTATATTATGCAGAGGTTTGGGGTGTAGTTAAGTGCAAAATTTTGTGTATATTTAGATGGAAATTTTTGGGGTAAATTGAAGTATTTGTGGGAAATAATCACTCTGAATTCCCTCCAAACTGCCAGGGTGGGTGAGTGAACGTAGTCCACCTTTCCATGGCTCACCAGACAGCTATACTTTATTCAGCAGTGTAATATTGTGACTTAACCTGGTTAATTTTCTGTATCAAACGTGCTTTCTGAAGCCCAGCTGTGGCTCAGGGGTGTTATTGCAAGCCCTGAACAAATCGTTTCCCTCTCTCTGCCCATGGCTCCTCCCTCAGTTTCTTGCTCCACAAGCAGCAGCAGGTTTTGGCAGTGAGGAGGGAGTTGTTGAATTAATTTTGGAATTTCTCTGGGATTTCTAGGCCACAGGGAATCTCCTCCAGCTCTCCCTGCAGCTCCTCAGCAAGCCTGGCGGTGGAGAGGCATCATCTGAGTTTGAGGGGCTTTAATTGCACTTTGATATCAGATTTCATGGCTGGTGCAATGTGCCACTGGAGGGAGACAGGATCCACACATTAACCGGGAGTGTGGCCATGACAGCCAGAGATTTCCCACTGTTTCCATGGTGGAATACAAAAAGAAATACAAGGGAAACTTCAAGAGGCATTTTTTTGCCTAAATTGGAACATTTAAAGGATTACAAATAATACCGATTACTTCACCCTGTCGGCTGCTTTAAGAGACCAGTCTTCCAGCAGAGAAAAGCTGTTGTTAAAAACACATGTTTCAGATGAAATTAAGAATTAGTAAGAAAAAAATGCTAAGTGACAGATGGGTATTAATGAGGAAAGAATAATAAGGGAGCTTGCGCGCAGTGGGGGCAGTCAATAAGTGAAGCAAATAAATATTCCATGCTATTTCTGGGACAAGGGGAGTTAAGATGCCACATAAATAGAGGCACTGCAAATGTAGAGTCATTTTAAGAATTGCTAGTAGGATTCTTCTCAATCCCATTATTCCAGAGGAATGAGAGAAAAAAAGAAAAAGATAAGATTACTACACTGGTGGAATGACGTGGTGCTTGCAGAAAATCTGGAATTTACTGTTTAAAAAAAATTGAGTGCTCCCGAAGATTATTCTTTCAAGACCTTTAAAAAAAAAAAAAAGCTTTCTAATCCCCCTGACATTTCTGAGACTCTTTTTATTTCCATCCCAGGACTGGAATACGAGTTAAGTCTCCAAATAACCCAACAAAAAGAAGGCAGGGTAAAGATCTGCAGAAAAGCAGAATGTACACCCCACAAACCTGCCCTGGCAGAGGGTGGTGCATTGTGTGACTCTTCACGTTCTTTCCTCTGAAATGAGTCTTTAAAGAAATCAATTTTCATCTGTTAAATTCCAGAAAACTTTGTAATCCAGGAATTCCTCCAAAGATCATTAATGTTTTTGAGATCTCTCCCTCAGCTGTGGGCAGAGCCTTAGTTTCCATATGCAAATATATTTTCCCTTATGGATGTTTATAGACAGCTGCTTTAAAAACTGAGGCTCAATAAACTGAGTTTTGCCCAGAATTTCCCCAGAATCCTGGCTGCAGAAATAGCTTTTTGTCTTTTTTAAAAAATGTTTTTAATGTTTTAATTTTTTTAAAAATGTTTAAAATTTTTTTTAAAGGCAATAACATGGCTTTGTCCTGCCAGGGTCAGCCCTAGGCTGCTGCTGCCATTTAAGTCTGGAAATAGGGAAAAGGGAAGAAAATGTTTGACTTTTGCAACCAGAGAGGGAACAAAACACATTGAGAAAATGTGTTACCAACCTGGCAGGACAGCTGCAGATGGTGGTGCAGTTTGGGGCGAAGGTTCAGGGATTTCTCACTTGTTTGTGGTAAGCTGGTGAACTTGCCAGAGAGCACTGGGATCAAAAAGTGCAGCTGAACTCCTAAAGGGTGGGAGATGGGGTTTGGTTCCTGGTGACTCTGCACTCCATTTTGGAATTTGCATACTGATATTTTAGCAGAACAAACAGAAAACATTTCACACAAACCAGACCTTTAAAAAGTGTTTTTATTTTAAACATCTTAATTTTTTACTTATTTTAAAACAAAATCTTGTTTAGGAATTAAAAATCAAATGTCTCATTTAAAAAATTGAGAAATAACATTTGGCCTCTCAAAACAACCTTTCCATTTGTGGCCAAATGCTTTTATGTTTCACACAAATTTGCAAATAAATTTAAACTGAAGCTCCGTTCTTGTGCAAAATTCAACGTTTGATCACTGTCAGTACATTCAGTAGCCCCAAATGCCATGAAGCAAGCTCCTGAATACAGTTTCTAAAAGGCATTTTTTTATCCCAGCGCTTTTTTGTCTCCATCTCAGTTTTACTTTACATTTCTGCCAGCTCTGTGGCATAAATGCAAGGTTTTCCACTGGCCAGCTCTCTTGAAAAAGGCCCAGGCTCCCAGCAGAATTGCTGTGAATGTTGAGTGGCTTGTTTACTAAAATTCACCAGTTGGGTGTACAGCTCCTGCCACTCCAAAAACAACTTGGGCTTTGAAAATGCTCTAAATCCCTCTGTGTGAAATAATAAAACAACACGGTGACTCTGGGGAAGCTCACAAAAAGGTGCAGCAAAGCTGGGACTTTCCCAGCCTGGGGGGATCGGGGAGTTTGTTTATCCAGCCATGAAGGTGAGCAGAACTGAGGTGGGAAATGAAGGCAGCACTGGAAATCTATAGGTGGGGATCAGTCCTTGGTGAGTTCCTGTGTTAGGAGGGCAGGGAATGGGCAGAGGAGAAGGAATTATAAATTCAAATGATCTGTTCTGCACCTTGATCTGCACAGCAAAGCAGGGAGGTGCTCCAGGGGCAGCAGATTGAGCAGGGCTGCTTCTCCCAGCAGTGCACAGGGAAAAGTGGGCTTTGGTTCCCCATCAATTGCATCAGTCCGGTAAATTCCTCTTTGCTCTGGGCCTGGGGAGCACCTGGAATGACCACGAGGAGAGCAGACACCTCAGCTTGAGCAAATCAGGCAGGAATTAAATAACACAGGGCTTCATTTACCTCCTTGTGCATTTGGACACTGACCAGACAATGATTTCCAGTACAGCTATATCGCTGGAAAATGTATTTTTGAATTCCTGTAACTCCACTTACTTAAAGATTTTAAAGTAGTTTTGTTTTTAAGCAGTTTAAAAGGTTTTTTTGGTTTGGTTTGGTTTGGGGTTTTTTATGCTCAGGCTTAAATTTTTGCTTTAGTTCCATGGTCATACATATGCAAGTAAAAGTAAGAGATGAGTCCATACGAACAAAATAAAAAATTGAAGAGTGCAAGACTAAATGAGTTGCCAGCAAGTGAGAAAGGGAAAGAAACAAACCCACAGACCCTTTTTGTCTCTTTCCATCCTGTTGTGGGGAGTGCTGTAAGTTGGAGGCATCAGACAGAAGCCAAAGGTCCTCCAGATGGCGAGGGAATATGCAAGGGGTGATTCTGAGGGACAGACATGGCACCAAAGGTGTTTGTGGCTTGGAACCAGCCCTAAATCAGCCCTAAGTCAGCCCTAAATCAGCCCTAAGTCAGATAAGCCTTTAAAACAAGCCCAGGATATCAGCAGTGCATTGTTTGTTTTCCTAATTAACTTCTCCCAGACAAATCTGTCACGGGGAACAGACCACAAGCTTATGCCTGAAGGTCTAAACCAAATTTGCTTTATGACTTTGTCTTTCTCCATCCCTCCTTGTATATATTTATACAAATGATCTGGGGAGCTCATTCTGACTTTCCTGTCTGCTGAGCCCCTGGTGGAGCTGGATGCTGTCAGCAGCTCCTTACCCAGGAACGTGAAATTCCCTAAACTGTCAGGAGGAATCTCAGTGCTTTGTAACCGAGAACAACCACAGATCCCAAATGCCTTTTAAAAAAAATTAATTCTTAAAATCACAGATTGATTGGGCAAATTGTTGCTCTAGGCTTGCTGAAGTAATTTCGGGGATTCTTGGCACAAAATGCTGGGTGGGTGCCAAGATCTGGTTTGGCTCCAAGCAAATTGCAGCCCCCATTGAGCAGCAGTGAATCCCCAGTCCTCTGAGACAGGGGCAGCAGGGCCACCCTGGGTTATCACCTCTGCAGTGCTGCCCTGGCAGCCACTGAATTCCTGCTCTCCCTGGCCCTGCCCACCCCAAATTCCCCCCTGGCAATTGTGGTCTCACACCCTCGATAGCTGTGCTGGTGGGATTCCCACCGTGGCAGTTGGGAGTATGGGCAGAGGTGGTTTTAAACTTCAGTTATTTAACAGTTCTGTACAATGCCAAAGTTACTGCTTGTTGCTTGCTCACTACTTTGTCCTTGGTGGAAGTTGAGGAAGAGGCTACAGGAAAAAATGTTGAGTTTCTCTTGGTGGTTCTAGAGTCTTCGAGGCTGCAGTAAATAAATTTATAAGGTTTTGTGACCGGCATTTCAGAGGAGGTCACTGCAATGCTCAGTATTCTAAAACAATTCCCTGCTTGTGCTGCCGCAGGATTGATCTGCTGAGGGTTCAGTGCTGAGGTGACTTTGGTGGATTCCACCTTTTGCTCCCAAGAATTGTTCTGGCTGAGGGAGATGGGCAATGATGGAGCTCCTGTGTGTTTGCTGTGCTCAGAGGGGACACATCCATCCACCCCTCGGTGCTGTTTGAGGATATTGGTTGGTTTTCCATCCCTGGGTGCTCCTGGGGGTGTCCTGCAGACATCTGGGGTGTCCCTGACCCACTGTGACCCGCAGGCAGGGCTTGGGGCAGGCTAGGAGAGGTGCTGGGCTTCCCAGGTTCCTGTGGGGACAGCGGGAAGAGCAAGCCACCTTTGGGGAGCATTGCCATGGCACTGTGCTGCAGTCATTTGAATTGTGATGCATTTAACTGCCCACATTGAAATTGGGATTTGCTGCTGTAATCTTTCCCCAAACCTCTGGTTTTGGCAACGATTACGAAAGGACAGTGGGTGAGCTCTGCACTGACTGAACATGCTTTGTTTTGTATTTATAGCTAAATAAGTATCCTCTGTAGCTAATACGAAAAAATGGTTTTGTTTCAGTGTCTTGATAGCAATTTGAATCCTTTCCATTCTGTTAAATCATGTTAAACAGAAAATGACAGCTCTCAAATGAAAAAAGGATGTTTTCATAAAGTGGTTAATGCTCTAGGTTAACTTTAGGGCTTTTCATAATTTTCTGGGCCAAGTTTTGCTGAGTTAGGATGGGATTATCCACATCTGTAGCTTTGAGGAAGGCTGAGTGACTGAAATGAGATTAAATTAGAGCAAAATTAAATGCTTTCTTGTCTGTCCTTTTGGATTGTTGACCCATATTGTCAGTACCAATATCTGAAGGATTGCATTGCCCCAGATTTCATTTCTCTGTTTTGAGGTTACTTTAGAAAAGATAATTAACTTTTAATTGTGTCTTTAGTATTTATTCTGCCTAAGCACTCAGTTTTTATTATGCTTGGGAAGGGCAATATTTAGACTATTCTGTGGGCAGCATGAAATCAATGCTGCTCTCAATTAAGCATTTCTTTGTGGAACAGAATGGTGGCTCAGAAGTTGTCACTTGACCTTTTTAATGGGTTTATTAAACACTGGTTTGAGTTGAGGGATTTTCTAGAGACATTTCTGTTACATTTAAAACATTTTTCCTTTTGGTCTTCAGACAATAAATTGGGGTTTTTAGATAAATCGAATATAGTAGAGTTATTCAGTGGATAATAACTGGAAGCTGGACCTCAGTGTTGGTGGTATTGTAAAAAATTAGGGATTTGGAGTGGCTGCTCAGAGATTTGTATTTATTGATGATGCTCATTAAATAGCAGTGTAGGACACTATACACCCAACAGTCACTGGTGGGGTTTTTTTGTGAAAAGGCAAAAAAAATAAAGAAAAAAAAAACTTTTACACACTGTCAAACCTGGAAATAGAGCAGAGCCCTCGTGGTCCCACAGCCAAGGCAGCATTCCCTGTTTGGGTGGCACTCAGCCAGGAACTCAGGAGGTCCTCCTGGAACCCTGCCTTGGGTTTGGCAAAAGTCTATAAAAATGGAGATGTAGTGGGAGATCCTCGCTGCTGGCGGATGTGGGAGGCTGCAAGTATCAATTAATTCAATTAATTACGGATGGGCCAATTGGGAACTGTTAAATACAAGGCTGCACACATAGCCTGGGGCTCTGGCCGGTTTCTGTCCAGTTTCACTGGGAGCTTCCCAGTCCTGGGGTGTCACCCTGCAGGGGCAGCCTCTGTGTCCCTGCTGTGAAATGAGGGGAAACAAACCCCAGCAGCTCAGAAAATCCTCGTTGGAATAGATCCTCCCGGAGCAGATTGAGCTGGAACAGGTTGTTCAGGACCATGGGATCACTTAGGCTGGAAAAGACCTAAAGATCATCGAGCCCAGCCATGAAGCCACTGCCCCAAGGACCATGTCCAGTCGTGTTCTGGGCTCCGCAGGGCTGCTGGCTCCACAAGCTCTCGGTGCAAACCTGAGACTTGACCATGCAAACCAGCTTAGACCACTATCTCCAAAACAGTTTTTCCTGAAGTTTAAATGGATTTTGCTGTGTCTGTTTGTGCCTCTTGTCCTTCTATCATCACCCCTGAGGAGCCACTGATTCCCTCTCCTTCACTCCCTCCCACCAGCTGTTTATTTATTCTCATCAATCCCATTCCCTTGAGCACTTCCATCTCTCAATTTTCTCCTTCCATGTCAGACTCACCAGTCCCTCCATCCTACCTGCAGCCCTTCACTGAGCTCTGGGCACAGAAAGTCTCTGTTTCTCATTAATGGGACCCCAGCACCGAACTGGTGGCGTTAGGCTGAGGGAAAGGATCACCCACCCCCCTCAGTGTCCTCAGCCCAGGATGCTGCTGGTCTTTGCTCCAGGGCACACTCTTGGCTCATGCTCAGCTTGTCCCCTCAGCCTTCCAGGAGGTTGTTCCCGAGAGATTTTTCCAGCAGTGACTTTCTTAAACCACAATTGCTCAAGTTTCTAAAGAGCTGGTGGTGACAGATTTTTTCCAAAGTGGTGTTGAAAATAGAAATAGGCTTCCTTCACCTTCAACCACGGGGTTGTGACCACTTTAAAAAAACCCCTTAGGAACAACAATCTCTCTTGGAGGGAGTTTATCTTTTTTGTTTGCAGTTTCTAAGCTTTACCAGCAGCTTCTGTCCTGTTTCCAATTCCAAGTATAGAAGGCCCAGAAGGAGCGGGCTGTGGAGAGAGAGCGAGATGAATTCTGCACTGGTAGCGCTACAGAAACTTGGTTGGTTCGTTAATTTTTGAAATGCAGCTGCCCGTGGCACCATTCCAGCAGCTGGGCCAGACTCCAGCGGGGAGGTGCCACCCAGGGCTCAGTGCCAGGGTGCCTGAGGAGGGGAAATCTGGTCCTCCTGCGGGCAGGGCTGCTCCAGCTCCCTGTGCCTGCGGGCTGGCAGCGCTGCTGGCAGCGCTGAGAGAGGCGATGCCCTGGGCTGGGAGATGAGCTCTGGTGGCTGCTGCCCTGCTTTCCATGGAGGCAAAGCCATAGAGCATCTCCACACCATCACCTGCAACCCGCAGCCACCCACAGCACAGGCTGGGGGAGCAGGAGCTGCAGGCAGGTGTGAAAAATGAGGTTTACTCTTTTGCTAGGATTAGAAAGTTTAATAAAAGACAATAGGGGACAGATATAAGCAGAAGTACAGCGTTGGGTGCTTGGCATTCAGTTCAAAAGCATATTTGGTAGGGACAGAGACACTTTTTACATACTTTTTAGTTTAATGCATATTCATAAATAATTATGCATATTTAAACTTCTTTCAAATTAGTTTGCATGTTTTGGGAACTGCTTGGCTTAGCTGTTTTTGGATATGCTTCTTCAGAGTATGCGTAGTCTTGTTTAATGGTTTTGTTATTTCTCTTAGATTGTGGTTTTTGTAGACAACAGGGGTTGATAGTTGAAATGTCAGTAGTAAAGTTTGTTAGATGTTATGTAGTTTAAGCATTTTAACAGAACTATAATAGCTATTTCATTACTACATCTAAGCTCAGCTAGCATTAGAAAGAAAGACATTAGTCATTATTATATAGCCATTTTTTACAGCAAGGCTGCTTTTGTAAAAAGAAAATTTGAACTCATACACATAGTATTTATTGTAATATTTGTGAAAAGCCAACATTATGGTATGTATTTATCACACAGGGAAAGATAGCTCAGCCTCAATGCCATCTTCCCCAACACGAAGGATGGGACCTGATCTGAGAAAGTGAGAATGAAATCTTTAGTGCACTGATTGCCCCAAACAGCCTTTTATGCTGGAGCTGCTGCTGTAGAAAATGTGAGAAAAAACAAATAAACAAGAAAAAAGAATATAACCATGAAGGGCACATTTTGAGAGGCGTTTATACTGGGTTCTTCTGGTCTTGCTCTGGATGGACAGCGCCTGTCACATCCTCATCCAAGGAACAGAGTTGGTAGAGCTCACTGCAGGATGCAACCTGGGGAAAAACCTGTGTTCTTGGTATGCAAAACCAAATCCCTTCCAGGTATTCCTTGGCAAAACTCTCAACTCAAAGACAGTTCATTTTAGCAGGAGTTAATGAGGTGTTTGTGTACATATGGAAGTGACAATCAACACCTCGGGTGAGCTAAGGTCATGTAGGGACCTTAGCAGGGAATTTCTCCTCCTTTGTGATGGTTTATCCAAGGGGAAAGTCTCTGTATAAGTTCATTTTTCCATATTTTCTCCAATTGTCCTCATACCCCAGTGCCACCTTCAGGGTTCCTCCTGCAAGAGATTGGCAGTCAGGGAATTGTTTTGTCCTCTAAGGGATTCCTGAGGGGAGCAAAGCTGTGATGAACATGTTGGGAGATAAACTTTGATTTACTCTTTAGGAAATTTGAATAAATTACTGCAGGCTGTTTTTTATTTAGATGAGTATTTATTGCCTGCATTTGATTATTCCAGCCCAACTCAATTTTAAAGTCTTTATAATGTAAGGGATGAGTATTTTTTAAAAATTTTTTACTCTGCATATTATGTCCTCAAGCCCATCTTTTGCCAAATGCTCCATTAGAGTAGTAGAATATATATATATATTAACTCCTCAATATTTAATTTAGCTTGAGAAATATTTCTGCAAGCAAAAGAAGCCAATAAACCAGTCTTTTAATTGCATTTCTCATTTTCATGAATTCCAATTCTCTAAAATCCAGCCAGGTAAAATCTTGGCTCCTGGAAATTGATGGGAAAATTTCCTTTGAATTTTGTACCCCAACATTGCAGAAGCTTCACCTGTTGGAAATGCAAAAATGCAAAACTTTTAAGCATAAGTGAGGCAGCAGATTCTTTCTCTTCATAGTGTCCTTTTTTTTTCTATTTTTTTTAACTGTTCTGTGCTAAATGTGAGTTTACCTTAAACATAGAAATTTTCACGTGATGAGTTAGACATTAGAGAAGTTAGAGGTGAAATGTGGATTTCCAACTCACTGGAAATCCCTGGGGACTCCTGAAGAGCAGGAAAAACCGTAATGGAGTGGTTTTCATTCCCCAAATAAGCAACAGAGAGAAAATAGGTTCCTCTGAAGGGAGCGAATTCACTGCTTTTGGGAAAAAACAATGTTTTTGATGTGAGGCTTTCTTCGGTGGTGCAAATGGTTTGTTCTGCAGGCAGAAATTCTGTTTTCCCAGCATAAACAGAATCCACTCTGGGAGTGTCTTTTGGTATCATACATTGACACAAGGTTTAGGCTGCTTTCAATGAAAGGAAGAATTAAAGATTCAATTAGCCCAACCCTTCTATAGCTGTATTTTCTTCTGTTTTGAACTGATCTTTTCAGATCCTTCGCCAGAAGTGCAGTTTATAAATAAGTATTCTGAAGGGGGCTTAGAAAGAATTCTTGAGAATTATTATTTTTAAAGAAGTTAGATTAAACAACATTTCACCTAAAGTTATGTAACCCAAGCACAACTTCCTCTTCATTTCTGAGTGAAATCTTTGCATAACGATTCACAACCAGAGCATTTCCTCTTGGCAAATACTTCAGATCTCAGGGCTGAACGCTGTGTTTGGCATCTCCAGTGTTCCTCAGGCTTCAAGGATGCTGAAGGAGAAAATAAAGAGAATCAGAGGAGTTCATAACAAAGCCATTGGAGAAGGGTTTGTTTTGCCACTGGGCTATTCCAGCCGAGCAGATCTAACAGAACTTCCTCAGAGGAAATTAAACCTCACTTGGTTTGCTAAATCTCCCTGAAAACCTCAAAGCCAGAGCCCTGCTCTCTAGCAAATGTAACACAAATGGAATATTTGAAGAAAAAAACACCTTAAACCCACCCTGGTTTGGATTCAGAACAGGGCAGAAATTAATCAGGATCACCTCTCCCATCAATGCGTCATTGCAATTGAGTGTAAACATTGTGAAACTCCTCTAAGTGCATTATGGAGCTGCCAAATCTCTCATTCTGAGAGCATTTGCTGGTAGTGTTTCAGTAAAGTGGAACACTAATCAGCGCCCTCATTTAAAAAATCAGTTGCCTGCACTTCCTGCATTTATTTTTAAAAATTAGCATCTTTATTTATCATTGATAGGAAATTACATTAACAGGCTGCCTAAGAGACCTGGTAAATCCTGGAGAAAGAAAGGCAATGATTATTCTTTTTGCTTTTTCCATATCATGCACAGAATGAAAAAAAAAAATTATTTCCCAATGCCTGAAGCTTTATATAGTGAAAATGTAGGAGAAGGGAGAACTTTTGTTGCTTTTGAGGCAAGAGGCCTCTACAGCAAACTGGAGCATGGGGATGCTCAGCAGTTAGTGATTTTACCTTCCCAGAGGGTGGGATGAGGATGATTTTCCATCCCCAAGAACTCAGCACAAGCAGAGGAACAGCCCAGGGGAACAATGCAGAGCATCCTGAACGTTTCACTCAAGAGAAATGAGTCAGTGAAGAAAAAGGTGCTGCTCCCAAGAGATATAGGGATTTAATGATGTTTTACATCTTACCTATAACTTTTAAAATGAGATATTGTGATTAAATATCAATACATTTCTAAAAATGTTTCCAGTTTGCCATATTCCCAAATTTAACCTACCAATCCACCAAAGTCAATTTTTAGTTTTGTATCACTCAGACACAAAAGAACTGTTCCAGATACCTTTTTTCCCCACCAAAAAATCTCGTTATCATAAGGATATAAATGTTTCTAAATGAATAATACCTCTTGAATAATCTGTGTCCCTTATACTGTGCACCTTATACTCTATGTTTCAGAATTAAAGTAATGAAAAAAACTGGTACACTTTTCAAGGGATTTGAATCCCACCCTCATAAAATACTGCCTGGGAAGTGAATCCAAAGCCTCTGGCCTCTTCCCTGTCTCCTGCTGTGCCAGGCTGAATGAGGGAGCTTTGAGGATGACAAGTGATAAGGCCAGAATCAAAAAGACTCTCAGGCTCAGGAGACTGAAATGGGAGTTTGGAAATCAAAGACACTTTTTGATGTCCTCAGAGCCTTGCACTGGGTTTGGCTGCTGTCCTTCCCACTCATCCCTGCTCTCTGATGGAGCATCCCAGTGATCTTGGTGCCTTGAGGGGCTTTCCTGAAACAGGCTGGGCAAGGTTAGGAGAATAAAAGCAGTTATAGTTACTGAAGGCCTTAGGTGCATTCAGGGCACTCACAGCCCAGCCAGGGCTACACCCAAAATGGACAGCAGGTCGTGAGTTTTTCATACTCTATAAGTTTTGTCCATTTGCTTATCTGGGGTTAATCCTCCAATTACAGCTTCAGGTGATGAAGTCAATTACTCCAAATTTGCTCCCCAATTAATTCACTGCTGTTTACATATCTTGGGTCTGAGACAGTGAGGTGTCCTTGGGGTTGGAGCTTAGAGAGGAATTGTTTTGTCTAAAAATGAGAGAACACTAGCTAAACACCCTGTATGGAGCCCAGAGTTACACACTGCAGGTTACAGATACATGGAAAATATAGGTTTTTATCCTAAAATCCTAAGGCATCAGTCTCAGCCAGCACTCTGCAGTGGAGAAGTTTTTTTTTTAATAAAGTTTATTTCTTTTTTAATGTATTACAGAATGGTTT
The DNA here is from genome assembly GCA_013397955.1 of Grantiella picta. Classification (NCBI taxonomy): domain Eukaryota; kingdom Metazoa; phylum Chordata; class Aves; order Passeriformes; family Meliphagidae; genus Grantiella; species Grantiella picta. The sequence goes on along the minus strand of VZRM01007391.1, from coordinate 183,917 downwards.
GGGTTGGAAGGGACCTTAAAGTTCATCCAGTGCCACCCCATGCCATGGCAGGGACACCTTCCTCTATCCCAGGTTTCTCCAAGCCCTGTCCAGCCTGACCTTGGACACTCCAGGGATCCAGAGGCAGCCATGAAGAGCAGTGAGGGAGGGAAAGAATTCCCTCAGTCCGTCCCTGAAGGACCCTCAGCATGCTTTTCTACAGCAGCTGACTTTCCACAGGAACATGCAACTGCTCTGGAAGGTCCTGTCCCATTTTCACTGGGTGCTCCTTGGCTGCCAGCAGCACCTCGGGAAATTAGCATTTAAATACCTGGAAAGTGATCCCAGCTATAGTGTTGGGCTCCAAAGGCAGCTATGAATAAACAGAACTCTGAGTATTTAGGTCCTTTTCCCCCTGAGTTTCCATTCCCCCGATGAATATTCTGTATTCAGCCCTCTGGAAGTAACATTAGCAGAAGGTAGGAGAGAGACTGCCTAGCAACCCACAGAAATCCCAAAGAGAGGTGGAAAGGAAGTGATTTTCATGTAATTATTCACTCCTACAAAAGCTGTTGTCAGGTAGACACTAGAAACATAGCTGTTTCATTCTTCCCCTAACCTACTTTGAATCTTTTGAGAATCACTACCATTAAAGAGAGGGAAAAAGAGCTTAATTCAGCCATTTTCTGCCTGGCCGTTTAGGTGGTGTTTTCCTGCTCTAATGAAGGCTCTGCTTTCAGAAGCTGTGTTGTTTCCAAAGCCCTGGGTAGTAAACTTCACCAACAAACTCTCTCCCGCATCCAAAACACAACATTTTTGTCGCTGCCTCCCCACAATGCACAGCTCATATTTTGTTTGGGTTCAGTTCCCCATTTAATGGCATTTCCCACTGAGTCAAGAGAGATAATTTCTTCTTTCTTTTTTCCTCCCAAGAAGGCATTTGGGGACAGGAGGCAGGGGCTAAAGAGCTTATTTATTTTAGGTAACTGGTCGGTGCCAGGCTGCTTGGATCCAGTGAGTTTTTTCCTTTATTTTTTTGTAGACAGCCCAGCTTTGCCCTCAGCCACAACTCCTTGGAGCTGAGGCTGCACGGAGATCACTGAGGGATATTTTAGTGCTGCTCTTGCCATCTGGATGAGCCTGGAGGAGCTGAGCTGCACTTGTCCAACATCACACCAAGCACTTTTACATCAGTGCCTGTCAGGACTGCTGCCACTTCCAGCAGCCCGAGGCACATTTTCAGTGGATAGTCTGATTTAAAGCCTTATTTTTCCACATTCACACTTCTAGAATAGGTTCAATAAACGGAGAGAGGATAATAGGCATTGAAATTTTCCTTTTAAAGGGGCATACTCACTGGGCAATAAATATATCAGATGTAAGGTGTATCACCACTGTAAGTGTATTTGTTGAGGCAGCGACATCCAGAGCCGTTTGTTGTGAAGAACATCCTAAAAATTCTCAGAGCTTTAACCTGGGTCAGTAGCTAAAGCAGTATTCTACTCAAAAAGGTTACTTTTAAATTGTATTATAATTGTTTAACTCGCTGGGTGACCCAAGATTTTAGTACCAAGCAGAAACCATATTTTCGTTCTCAGCAAAAAGGTTTTCACTAGGACTAAGTGGTTTAAGTTGGTGAAATAACCTGTTTTTGGTCTGATTTCTAAACAAAAAATGTCTTTTAAATTAACTCAGTTGAGAAGATTTGTAGGATTTTTAAAAAAAAACTAAATATATACCAACAATATCTTGTAGTCAAATATGAAAAACTATGCAGGTACAATAACTGTGTTGATTATGTGGGAAAATTGAAATAATGAAGTTTATTCTCCCCTGTTTGATTTTGCCTGCGGGATTGATAGGAATAAGATCTAATCAGTGTAGTGCTAGTCAGGAAACAGCAGGATGCACGCAAGGAATGGATTTATTCCCTTTGAACGTCTGCATCCTCCAAGTGTTTGGGTTGTTTTGCAAATAGAACAGAACCTTGACCTCTGAATTCTGTATTTTGGCAGCTGCACAGCCCAGACATTCAGCTGATTTCTCTGTTAGCTGCTATTGAAGAAAAAATTTCCCTTGATTGCAAGAGAGTGACTGGAGAGTAAATGCAAAGTGGTTCATTTTCTTTTTCCTGCCTTCACCCAGAGAGTTGGGCTGATGGCAGTGGATTGTGTTTTGAATTTGTGCAGCAGAATCCCAAGGTGCTGCACATTCCTCCACATGGCCTGGGCAGATGTGGTGCCTCAGCCTCTCCTGCCTCCCTTGGACAAAGCATTCTGTGCTGAAAGTGTCCCAAATAGCTCTGTCTGTCTGTGTGTGTGGGTATAATGTGAATATAGAACATTTTTCAACTTGAGGAACATGGGAAGTGTCATAAAAAGCAGCCATGTTGCCTGTTTATCACCCCATGCCCTCTTCTGCTGCCACACCAAGCCCAGCAGGTAATTCAGCTGGGATGGAGCTGAATGTTCTTCATTGTGAGAAAGCTGGGAAAAAATCACTCTACTGGAATAAGATCAGAGGTAATATGCTCAGTCCTCCACTGCTGCCCATTGTAGCATTTTTCTTGGAAGATACATTTTTATATATACACAAAAATGGAACTTGGAGCAGAGGAATATATTAAATTGCAATTTAGGGAGTGATTCTTTCCATTGCACGTCACCCTGTGCTGTGAAGGCACCTTGAAAGCAGCAGAATTCTTACTTTCCTGGTGCCAGCAAAAGATCATCTTGGGGATAATATTGTCCTTTACTAGAGAGAGCTGGGATCTGAGACTGGGAAAAGGAGGGTTGTAAATAGAAAATAGCAAAGCTCACAGTGTGGGGAATTCAGCAAGGTCAGAACATCCTGGAGGGCTCTGTTTCTGGGGGTGAAAGCAGAAATTCCCCAGAATTCCCAGAAATTCCCAGGAATTCCCTGGGACTCAGGTGGTTTTCAATCCCAGCTCCTTCCAGTCAGGTGTTTCAGCTTGAATGATCAACTTGGAGAAAAGAACTTCCCAGCAGATGAAGGGAGATGGTGAAATTGGGACTTTGCCTTCTTCCCAAAGCTTTTAAAAATAGCTTTTTTTTCCTTGCTTTTTTTTTT
>VZRM01007391.1:140929-180010 GCA_013397955.1 Grantiella picta | reverse complement strand
TGGATACACCCTCAGGGTGTAAAATGAACCTTCTCAGGTGAAAACAGAATATTTAAAAAAAAAAAAAAAGAGTCCTATATATCTTTTTGGAGGATCAGACTGAAAAGAGCTACCTGATTTTCCCGTGTTCCCCAGCCATGGGACAATTTTACACACTTGGGTTATTCAGCTGTTTGCCATGACTCCAAGAGCTGCAGGAAGGGCCAGGTAAAGGCTGTGTGTCCTGCGAGATGCTTCCTGCATTCCAGGGAGGATTTCATTTCATAACAGCTGCATTGAACAGACTATACCAGAGAGCACAGGAAAGTTCCAGTAAACCCTGGAATTCAGAGATATCTCTTCAGGTGAGCCATGATTTTTTATTCCATGCATTATGGAAATAGTCAACATCAACACAGAACAGGTTTTCCCTGAGGTCTCTGCTTTGCTCAGGCACAGCCCCAGCTGAGCTCAGCTCAGGACAGTTATGCAATATTTGGTTTTGTCCCTCTCACTCCTTGCTTGGCCCTGTAAATTCACTGCACAGGGCTTGATCATCACAAAAAATGGCTCAGCCTTGCACAGGGATTTATTTCTGCCCTGGTCACGTGCTTCAGAAACCTCAGTTATTTTATTTTATTTTTTTATATTTTATTTTATTTTATTTTCAGTGTATGGCACGACCCCATCTTACCCCCAGAGACATTTCTATCGAGACTAAAACGAGGGGCTGTCACCCTTTTTGGGATTTTCAATTTGAAGTTGGTTTGTTAAACTGTGGGGTTTTTTTAGCTGTTCAAGAAGTGACTTTAATTGACTTTATCTGCAACAGTGAGTGCTCAGCAACTTTGTCCTTTTCTTTGGACACCCATTACAGAATAGCCAAGCTCAGGAACATGTGAGAAAAGGTTGCTCAAAATGATTTATGGACATAACATCCCATAGAAACTTTACAGCAGGGCCGTGAAAAGGAGCTAATTCTCCAGAGCAGGGTTCTGTTGTCTGCACTACAGCACATCCCCTCCTTTCTTTCTCCTCCTGCTTTCACTGCATGAGCTACAATCAGGGCAACAAAGGAGGGCAGGGATCCTCCAGACAGCAGCATCCTGTGTTTGTCAGCTCCATTCATCTCCCTGGGCAGGGAAAACACCCCTGGAAATGGAGATTGTGTCCCAGACCTGCCCCAAGGAGGCCAAGTTAAGGTTACCCAGGCAGGCTGAATATGGGATATTCAGCACTGGGCCTGGCAAGGCCAGAGAGTGGCTGGAAGGAGTGAAAAACATAACATAGCACAGTAAATATAAAGGTTCTGCCCTTTGGCATTGGGATTTTTCAAATACGAGGGTCACTTATCAAAGGTTTTGTGCTGCAATTTTAATCTTGTTTTGGCATGGAAACCTTTTATATGAGATTAAACAAGCTAACAAAGAGTTCCATCTTTGAAAGCAGGAGCTGATAGAAACCTTAAAACATTTTTAATCCGCAGTAGGAGCTGATAGAAACCACAAAACATTGTTAATCCCCAAGTCTGTGAATGCTAAATTGGATTAATTATCACTGACCAAAGGCTTTTCAAGGTCCAAAGTTCATAAAGCACAGTGTTCCCTGCTCCAGGTCCTTTCCTCAGGACTTTACTGAAGCCAGAAAAGTATTGAGCTGTGTCACCTTGCGGACAAATGTCTTCTTTTGTCCCAGCTGCTGCCCAGGATAGCTGGCAGTGTCCTGTGTGTCCCCGTGTGTCCCTGTGTGTCCCTGCCCTTCAGGTGTCATTGTTCTGCAGAGCTCTGCTGTGCTCCTGCCATGGAAAAGGGAACAACTTCTGCTCCAAGGCAGACTCAGCGCTCTCAGGAATAACTCCTGATGGTTTTGTGGCTGTGGGCTGGGGTGGCACCTGGGTGGCACCTGGATTTGGGGGTGGTGTGGCTCATCTGTGCCCACTGCCAGCTGGAATGAGAACAACTTCCGCCGAGGTGCACTTTGGGGTTGACTCTGCTGGGGTGACACAGAGTAATGGACAATTTGGGGACCTCAACAGGTTCTCCAGCCATGAACTGAGCACTGCAGTCTGAGGCTGAAGGTTGGATTCTCCCTGGCTGTTGGGGCAAGGAGGTGGAGAGTGATCTGGAATGTCACCTGCATGGCTTTAAAGCGTTGGCATGTCCGGGAGAAATACACCAGACTTAGTCCAGCTCTTGTGTTTTTTCAGCCAAAGAAAATCTACCTGTGGTTTCTAAATTTATGTCCCTGTTTACCACTTCGTTGATCACTTTTTTGCCAGTTTAGAAACCTGAAATTGGAATATTAATGGTGATAATAAATTAAATGTCCCTGGTCTCCTGAGTGTACAACCCAATAGAAATTATGCTGATTCTATTATTCCATTCAGTAAATAAAATTCTCCTGTTCCATTCAGTAAAGGAAATTCTGTTATTCCACTCAGTAAAGAAAATTGTTTCCCCATTCCTGTTTAAATGCCAGCTGTAGGTTCTGATGGGATTTCTAGACTGATGTCATATAGTGCAACAAAAACAAAGGGCTCTTGACTCCTTGACAGAGCATGGGAATATTTCCCAGCAGAAGATGTTTCTCATAAAGTGTTTGCTGCTTTTCGGGCTGAATCACTGTGGGACTTCACAGCCTTTGTTTTCTTTGAAATTGGACCATTTATGGCCAGCATTTGCTCTGCTTTTCTCTCTGGGACCTCCAGAAGGATGTGGTCTATGCTCCAGCAGCTCTGGATCTTCTCCCTCCCACCACAGCTCTGCTCTGCCCCATTTGCAGCAGGACTGGCATTCCAAAGGCTAACCAGACCTGTGAAAGCTGATAAAAACCCCAAAACATTTTCATTCCCCAAGAAGGAGCTGATAGAAACCATAAAACATGTTCAGTCCCCAAGTTTGTGAATGCTAAATTGGATTAATTATCAGGAGGGGCTGCTCCTCAGTGCTCTGCCCTGCAGTGGTGTGGAAGGGCAGGATCCATGTGCTGATCCAGTTTCCCAGCTTTTTTCTGGCCCCCAGAAGATGGTGCATTTTCAGCTGACCCATGCTCCTTACAGCTTTTTGGGAGCTTCCAGTCTTGTTAAAGAGCCTGTCTGTCAAAAGCCTCTCCCCGTGCAGTTTTTCCTCAGCGCTGGTGAAGCTCTGGGATGTAACCAGCTGTGTCTTATTCAGGGTGACAGCAATGAAACCCTTTAAGCCACTGATGTAAATCAAATGTGATCTTAATGTTATTTCTAAACAGAAACACTCAACAGCTCCAGAGACCAAGGTTTCACTTGATCACATGTAAACCAAACACATCCCCTTCGTGTGTTTACGAGGCTTTGATGGCTGTTATTAGTGCCGAAATCATTCCCTGTGTTCTCTTTTCCCTGTGTTTTCTGTTCTCCCTCTCAAACCTGAGCCGGGAATGGCTGCACAGCCACTGCCTCTGGTTAGCAGTCAGGCCTGGTGCTTTGGCTGCTCTGCTTTAGTAAAGATCTCGGGGAGATCACTTATCCCAGGAAAATTGGGTTGGAAATAATAATGCAGCCAGGAGGATGTGGGTGCTTCCCATCACTCTTATGGAAAGAACAGGAATTTTAGGGGTGCCTTCAGCTGCAGTGGGAACACACCCAGACTGGGCAAGGGAAATCAATTGCTTTGTTGCAGTATTTTTACAGTAAAATTAAGCTGCTCATTAATGTTCGGAGGTTGCTCTGAGGAGGAGAATCTCACTGTATCAACTCATGCTTCCTGTTTGTTTTCTCTGATTTCAAACTGTTTGCATCACTTTAGAATAGAAATGTTACCACAGTGCCATTACAAAGCTACTGACTTGTTAAGCTCCACAGAACTTTTACTTGTTAATTGTACAGTGAGCAGAACCATGGCTTTGTGCCTGTTGGATCCATTAAATATTGCTAAAAGAATGCTTTTCCTGGATAAGTTATCCCTTCTGTTTCCCCAGCTGAATTTATGCGTTTTCTAGGAATGGCAGATTTTGTCTTTCGAGCATTTATTCACACAATATTTTAAAATTTGAATAAATAACTATCCAACAGACGTGAGGGAAATGCAGGTGATTCTGTTCAGGCTGCAGTTACTAACACCATACAGCGCTAATAAAGCCATTAAAGAATTTAATTGGTGAAGTTCATCTCCAGGAATTCTGTCTCCCTTTCTGCTTTAGGCTGAGCCTGTAAGCACCAGCTGAGCCACTCCTTATTTACACCCTTAGGATTGGGAGGGGAATTTCACTCACAGCATTTTATTTTTTTTAGGGTTGTGATTTGTAAAAGGTTTGCCAGATTCTGCCTGTGCAAGTTTACAGCCAACATTTGCACGAGGGGGATTTCTCCTTGCTGTTTTTTGAGCATTTCTCCTCCTGTTCTGTCTCCAGGTGTGGGTGGATGCTGGCACTCAGATCTTTTTCTCCTATGCCATCTGCTTGGGGTGCCTGACAGCCCTGGGGAGCTACAACAACTACAACAACAACTGCTACAGGTAACACCTTACCCGCTGGGGTTCTGCTTTGGGGTGAAATCAGCAGGGCTGGAAGTGTCACACACTGGGAATCACTTCCCCTTCCCTGTGAAAAACCGTAAGCACATGCAGTGTTTTTGTAGGGCAGAGATCTGTAATATTTCTTGTAACTACTCCACAGAACTCTGCTCCAAAATGTGGTGTTTCCATCCCTTTTGGCCATATCTGACCCTTGCACAACCCCTCAGTACGCACAGGGATACACATTTCATGGAAAAATACAGAATTTCAGATAGGTGTCATTGCATGTGTGTGCATTGTTTAAGCTATCAGAAATTGTCATTAAAATTCAGTTTGGTCCACACTCTGAATGTCACCTTTCCCCATTTTTGGGGAAATTTGCAGGTCTCTTCCTGGAGCACAAAGGGATTTCATGGTTTATCTCTGTATTCCCAAGGAAGGAATTGCTAATGATGCCAGGAGGTTTGAATCTCTCCTGAATCAATGCTGAAAGGACACGACATGCACCAAATCCCCATTCCATATTACTGCCATGGGCAGCCAGATGAGCACTGCTTTTTTCTTCTGGCATCAGTAATTATTGAGTTTGTTTTCCTGCAATTCCTACCGTTTGCTTGTAGTGACTCCATTATGGTCTCCAGACAGAGACATAAAATTTCATTTTCCTGTAAAGAAAATTACACAGTCCAAAGGTGAAGGAACCCCAGATATACCACCCCCAAACCTTCAACAATTATTTAAATTCTAAATGACAGTTTTACTTGGAGAGTTCAGGAGACAGTTTTAGGAAACACCTCCTTTTCTCCATGTCCTAACAAGACAAAATGTTTTGCTGCAGGAAGTGGTGTGAGTCCCCTACAACCTTCAGAGCTGCTAATGAACTTTTCCCTAATTAGCTTATATTTCCCTAATTATTATTATAATCCCCTTTATATTTCCCTAATTAGCTTTTCCCTAATACAAGTAATGCTTTAGCAAAGGCACCACTCCTTTCCTCTTTGATTCAATTTTATTTCTATTTCTCTCCACTTTCTTCCCAACTACAAACTGCCCCCACCTCAAGGACTGCAGGAATCTTTTCCTGAGGCTCTGTACCCCTACAAAAGCTGGAATTTGGATGTGTGTGCTTATATAATTTTCCTTCCTCCCCTCTGACTCCTTATATTTCCCTACTCTGCTCCCAAGCTCCCCAGCAAGATGCTACAGCAGAGCACCTTGCAGAGCGTCCAGGCTCCACAATTCCGCTCACAAAATGTTTCCCAAATTTCCCAGGAAGTGGAAGTTGATGTGTCCTGACGTGTGGTTCTTGAGGAGGCTGAGGGAAGCAATAGGGCAGCAGGGAAGTGCAGAACAGGCTGAGCTGAGCAGGGCGAGACATGGACCGAGCTGGGATGTGAAAAGCACATTTTGTATTCTAACCAGTACTTTAGAAAAATCCAATCAAGCTGTGGGTTTGCCTCCTGCAATCCCCATGGTCTGACTGGAACATCAACCTTTTCTGCTCTGTTTTACTAATTGTTTTTCCTAAGGGAAAATTGCAGTGGGAAATAGTGACAAGAGATATTTTAGTGGGAAATGGGAAAATCTCAACTGCATGTGGGTCTTATCAATTTAAGTTTGAGACCTGATTTAACTCATTAACATTGTGAACAAACTGCAAAAGTCACTTCACATCTTTGAATAGGAAATTTGGGGTTTATTGTCCTTACTCATCTTTCCCTGAAAGACACAAATCCAGCTGCTCCCTGGCTGTCCCAGAGTTTGTATCCAAATGGAAGCACTGGCAGTGCCAATAACAGGAAGGAATAAAGAACTGATGTTTCCTTTAAATTTTATCAAGCTCAGAATTCCAAATCCATTCCCAGGTGCAAGTCCAGGGTCAGTTCCTTTGTTCCCACTGTGGTGCAGGGGACAAAGGAGGAATTTCACATAGGAACAAAACTTTTAAGACCTGAAGTTTTATCCTAATCTAGGAGAAAAAGAGAAATTTTTTACAGGGAGTTGATCTTGAGGAGATCCATAAAGGTGAGGAAAGAACTGGAGGGGTGCCAAGGGCTCTGTGGGTTCTCCCAGAAGCTCCTTAAGGAAGGATGAATTTTCAGAACTGTCCTGCCTGTCAGGCAGGGAGACGAGAAGTGATGCACATCTTGAATTATTCAGGTGATTGGCAGGAATTTAATTTGGAAGAATGTGAAGTTTTCATAAAAATTTGAAGTTTTCCTTTCACTTGAAATCAGTCTGGGCTTCAGTCAGGCTCTGATGTCCTCCTGCCAAGGGTGCACATGAAAAATTCATGTTGTCCTTCCAAAGGTTCTTGAGCAGTTGTGTTTTAAAGCTCATTGGTTTCGCAATCAATGGATCCAGATCCACCTTCCGGTTTTTCTTCCCATAGCAGAGAAAAAAAGACCACAGGTTACACACATCTGCCTCTGGGATAAAAACCAGGAGTTGAGGGGTTGGTAGAATTCCTGCAAACAGCATTCCTCAGAAGGAAATACCTTCTTGTTCAGGCTGCATTTGAGGGCTGGGAATTATCTCAAGCAAATCTTATCTGAAGCAAACAGGCTGTGCCCAGCAGAGGCAGCGTCTGGCTGCATCCGCAAAGCAGATCTCTCTTTTCCCCCCAAGAGGACTGTGAAATTCATCTTCCTGACCTCTCTTATCGACAGGGCTTCATCACACTGGGTTTCAGTTTCTCAGTGTTGAACTCAGCAGTTGCTGAGGTGAGAGAGGTGTGCTGAGAGTCTCTCCAGAGTCACTTCAGAGCTGAAATGCACTGAGCAGGTCAGAGAGGTGCTGCTGCATTTTTTTATTTCTCTGCAGAGCACAAAGGGCTCTGTGCTCCTCAGTCCTTGCTTTTGGACTGCCATTTGCTGTAAAACATCCAAAGTGTAGAATTGGCCTGGCTGGGCATAACTGCAGGAAGCAATTCCATCTGAAAAGCAAATAAATAAAGTTACAATTCTATTTTCAGCAAGTATTTCAGTGCAAATGAGCAGTGCTAGAGAGAGTTCAGGCATGAAAGAAGTGTGAACATCACTGCACTTGTCCATGTCTGAGTCTTCATTACAAATGGGAATATTCACTCTTTTTCATTGCTGGGCAAATGCTGACCATTTGTAGCTGATGTGCCACAGAGATTATTTTTACTCTGAAATGGTTGTGAAAACAGAAAACCTTCCCGAAATAGCAGTTCAAATGACCTGTAGCTGAGGTGATGAGGGAGCCAAAGCCTCCCATGGTCCAGGGGCTGAGCTGATGCCTGGCTGTGCAGCTCAGGGATGCCAGGCTGCTCTCTGCCAAGGGAATGTGTGTGCCTGGTGCTCAGGTGAGTGCCAGAGGTGTCAGCAGAGCTCTGGGCAGATGTGGGAGGCACTGTAGGGCTTGTCAGTGAAGGTGTGGAACTGTTCACCTCCCTTTCAACTCCATGAACTGGTGAAGTCACAGGGAAAAAATACCAAATGAGACTAACAGCAAAACAGAGATTAGCAGAGAAGTTTTGCAGGAATGTCTGCCAGGACTTTAAAGCAGGAATTGTTTCTGATTCTGAAAACCAAATCTGTGACAAAGATGTGAACTGTGATTGAGTTATTGAAACTGTGAATTCAGAACCTGTTGGATTTTACAGGGTCCTTTCTTCTCATGAGAACTTGCACAAAGATTTGCTTCAGAGCCACAGTGGGATGGGGATAAATCAGGCTGAGGGATAGGCTTGAGGCAGCTCCAGGCTGGCCTTGTGTTTCAGTGGGTTAGAACCCTCATTTGCTCTCAGCCAGCTGGGTTAGATCATTACTGTCTCAAGCACAAGGCTGTCTCTCGTGGCAAACAGTCCTCAAGGAGTGACTGTCAGATAAATCACTGCTGCCCCATCATCTGTCACCCTGCAGAGCTGTCTGAGAGCAGCATGAACAATGAGATTGCCCAGGGCTCTGGGGGAAATCACACCTTTCTGAGAGAGGATCTTCGCTTGCCTCAAAGTGATTTAGCATTGTGATGTTTCCAGGCTGGGCAAAGAAATCCTTCTTCACCTTGGCCTTGTCCTTGTCATGGTTTGAAGTGTGGGATGTGTTTGTCTGAGGGATCACTGGCTCTGCACTGCCTTTGCCTCCTCTTGCTAGACACTTCCTAGATTATGTACAGCGATTTCATTCCCACAGCCTCGTTAATGTCTCTAAAAACCAAACTGGAGCTAGATTTTGCATGGATATGTTTTGCCAATATTCTGTACCTGGGATGGAAGGAGCAAGATCTGAGCACAGGATTTTTTTTTTCCCCAGGAAACAAATGATACCATTTTTATAGATTTTATAAATGAGTTCATACCCTCTGGAATATATTATTACAATTACTGTGGAGAAATTGTTCTTAGCACCATTCTTACAATAGCTTTACATGGTTTTGAAATATTTTATTGAAAAGCAGCCAGTGATTTGCGCCAAGTTTGCAGTTCCAGCAGTTAAAACACAAGCAAGAGTATTATGATGGTGTCCTCCTGCACGTGCTTGTTCCTGGTTGCTCTCAGGAATAATTTGAGTTGGGAATTTACTGCTAATGAACAATTTGCTGTCCATTCCTGCAGCCCAGGGTTCTGCCAATCCTCTGGCTCAGTGGATGAAAGAAAGCCCAGCTCTGGAGATCAACTGCAGTGTTTTTTATTTATATTTTCAGAGACTGCATCATGCTCTGCTGCTTGAACAGTGGCACAAGCTTTGTTGCTGGTTTTGCTATCTTTTCAGTTCTTGGATTTATGGCTTATGAACAAGGCGTGCCCATTGCAGAAGTTGCAGAATCAGGTAAGTTCCAAAAGCAGTTTTGGGAGTTAACAGAAAATTATCAGAATTATAAAATAATTAGAATTACAAAATTAACAGAAGTATCCTGAGGTTGTGGTCAGAGTTCTTGGTCTGTGCTGTAGCCTGTGGGTGAAATGACTCAAAACTGCTGCAGGAAGAGTTCTTAACTGCTTTTATGCCATACATTTGTGTGTGAAAAATATGAATGTTGCTGTGCATTGAACCAAATTCATCCAGTCAAAGAGCTGCACAAACTTACTCCAGCTGAGCATGCAGAATGTTGTTTAGCAGAGATAATCTCAGTTGTGAGTTATTCCTCATCTGCATTCCTCCTTCTTTCAATGAGACAGACTGAAGTCCACATGTATTCGTTCCTTCTGGGAAAAAAAAATTAGAATATTAAAGAAAAAAAGCTGTAGCTGTTAAAATGAGAAAGCAGAAGGGCACACAGGCCTAAATATCGAAAAATCAACCATCCACGACCACCACTTGGAGCTGGGCATCCAGTGGGAGTTCCTCCACACCTTTGTGGCTACAGCATCCTTAAGAAGAAGAAAAAGAACAGGAGGCTGCCCAGAAGGAAAATCAGAGTAATGCTGAGCTGCTAAGGAGAAATTACTCTCATGAAGTTAGACCCAGAAAAACTGCAAAACAAGCAGAGCTTCACTGATGTCTCATGGAAAATATTTCTCTTTTCCTAAAGCCCTCAATAAAATTGGCTTATACTTAATTATAGGAAATGACAGGAGCTTGTAAATACTGCATTAAATGGAGCAGCAGCAGTGTGTGACAGGTGTTCACTGAAGTTACTGCAGCAGGAGCACAGTTTCCTTTATTGGCTGGGATGGTGCCTTTGTCGCCTGCTTTGAAAGCTGTATGGCTTCATAAAAAACAGCTGAAAATGGGCATAAATAAATAAAAATAGAAAAACATGGGCAAGGTGAGAAAGTATCCTAGCAGTTCTGAGAAGTTATCAGTGCTGTGACAAAAATGTTCTGTTTTGAAGATTTCTGTAAATATGTAGCCAACGTCACACAGCAGCAGCACCCAAAACCACAGAGCAGGATGGGAACCAACATTTGCCTTGTACCAGGCTAGGAAAGAAAAAAAAGATTCCAGGATCTGTTCTGAAGTTATATAAGGCAATCACAGGACCACACTGTGATTTATTCAGTGCTGCACATCCACACAAAGAATGGAACACAAAGCTCTGTATGGATATCTGAGCAGAAGGTGACCATCCCTTGGCCAGGGTCTGGCAGAGTTGTGCCCAGCAAGTCTCCATGTCCCAAAAGCCTCATCACCAACTGTTCAGACTGTGAGAGAGGCAGAGTTTGCCAAGGTGTTCAGTCTGGGGTTTAGTTCCTCCTGTCTGCCATGAAGGAAGAATCCAGCTGTGGTGGGTTGACCCTCACCAGCAGCTGAGCATGCACACTGCTCTTCACTCACCTTCCCCAGTGGGATGGGCAGGGAGCAGGAAAAGTGAGGGAATTGCTGTGTGCAGCTAGAGCAGTTCGATCAGTGATGAGCTCTGTTCAGCCACAGCCACACCTGTGGTGTCAGCACTGCTGCTCTCCCAGCTCAGGCTGCTCCGAAGGAGAGGAACTCCAGCTCCAGCTCCCACACAAGTACAAACTTTTCCTTCCTCTATTCCTTTTCAGGACCAGGACTTGCGTTCATTGCTTACCCTAAAGCTGTTACCATGATGCCTCTGTCTCCTCTGTGGGCAGCTCTGTTCTTCATGATGCTCATATTCCTGGGGTTGGACAGTCAGGTATGGAACAAAACCTATTTCAGTGCTTTGTGAGCCTTCCCAGCATGTGGAAATCACAGCTAAACAGCATCAACCTGAGGAAAGACTGAACCCTAACTGAATTCTTTTCCCAAGAGCTTCCATTCAAGTCCCTATTTTAAATCTTAGAGATGCTGGAGATTCCTTTATTATTCACTGTAAAGGCTGGTTCAGCCTAACTCCAGCTTGCATTATTAACATGGAAATCAGTCTGAACTTCAACAGGGCTGATTAAAATTAAAATTCATGGTTCAGTAAAATACCAGCATGTCTTTGCCCATTTCTAAAGCGCTCTGCAATGAATTTTGAAGCTGAATATCATATAGCGATAATGTAATTTTCTATGGTGTATTTTTACTGCAAGATACCATAGCAAGGACCGTGTAGTCATATCCTGCAGCAAAGGGGCAGCACAGAAGTTGTTGTCACTGCATGACTGCAAAAATCGCAAAAGCTTTTTGAATAAAATGTGAAGTGGCTGGGATTTTAACATGCAGCTCAGCTCTTGGCATGATTGGGTTCAGAAAGTTTATGATTCTGTGCTGGGAATAAAGCTCAGCGGTGCTTGTTCTGCATGACATTTCCAATCATTAAACCTAATGTTTTAATAACTGCTCTTTTTCATCATCTAACAGGTTTTTTAAAGTCTTTTTTTTTTTTTTTTTAAGAGAGCAATTTCTGGATTTTGCTCTTGACTATCCCAATGTCTATTTTGGGGCATTTATTTGGGGCCTTTTGTAGAAACCTTGCTCCAGAGCCCTGAGTCAGAAGCTCAGGCCTTTTGCTTTGTCTAAAGACACTAAACGTGCTCCTGCCCCCCTTCCTTACAAGCACCTGGCTTGGGCACTCAGCAGCTCTGGGGAACTTCTCTTTTCTGGTAAATGGAGAGAGCTTCCCCCAAATCCTGGCAGGTTGGAAGGCGCATGGTGAAAGTGAACATGATCCCATGAAGGGTTTGAACATTATTTAATTCCCATTAAAGCCACATTTGAGAGATTTTATTTAAACCACCTGCTACAGGGAAATGCACTCTGAAATAATATCAGAGAATTCACCTGTTTGAAATTGGTGGAAATCCATCCCTTTGGACTTTTTCATTCTGAGATGTTCCTCTCAGTTTGACCTTCTGCTTGTGGAGTGTCCCCAGAGATCATACACTCTCTCTGATGAAAACATAGGAGGATATTTGAAGTGCTTGGTGGCAAATCACAACCCCAGCAGCAGGGCAGACCCTCACTGGCATTTGCCTGTGCTTGGTTGCAGTTTGTGTGCGTGGAGAGCATTGTGACAGCCGTGGTGGACATGTACCCCAAGGTGTTCCGCCGGGGCTACAGGAGGGAGCTGCTTATCCTCGGCCTCTCCATCGTCTCCTACTTCCTGGGCCTCATCATGCTGACTGAGGTGAGAGCTGCTCCTGCAGAGGGAAACAAACTGCACAGCTTGGCAGCACAGCAAATAGGCTAGGGGCTTTGCCACAGACACATTTCCTTGTCAGGAATATGACAGCAAAATACTTGAGAGCCTGTTCTCGGCTCCTGTGGAACAGCTGAGAAGTGTCCTGTTTTTTTCAGCTCACCTTAGGAAATGTTTTAATCAAAAATACACAGTGTAGCCATGAAGGAAGTTCGACCTGCTTTGCACCAGCCAAGCAGACACACTGCTTGTGGTCTCTCCTTGCTTACTCTGGGCAGGAACAACCATGTTTTGGGTGAAGAGATCAGTAAAGAGGATGAAATAAAGTGAAAACAGAAAATTAAGACATCTTTTTCCAATTTTTCCAATTCCAATTCCGACATTGGTTTTTCTATCATCAGGCCAGGTCAATCAGTGCAGCCAATCTCTGAGCAGAGAATTTATTTTCCAGACAAAGCAGGGTGTTTGCTTTGGGATGTTCTAACCCAAAAATTCCCAGGGTGTCTATTCATCCCATGAAGGATGGATGGATGGATGGATGGATGGATGGATGGATGGATGGATGGATGGATGGATGGAAGGATTTCCTCTCAGGAAAGGAACTGATGCCTTAAAGATCTAGAAATAAAACACTTTAGAAATTGTATTAATATAGGAGGTAATATAAAGTTGGTCTTTAATTGGAGGCCTCGGGGGCAGATATGGAAAAATGCCCACCCCACATAGGATGAATACAACTAAGAGAATAAATAACTAATCAGAATATATTTAGCTTATAAATGCTCTGAAGGAAAGGAAAACTAAAGATATAGAGGAAAGTGGAGAGTAATGAAATGAAAAGTTAAAATTTTAGTGACACCAGTCCAATCTCCCCTTCTGATAAGAGATACAGTGCTCTGGATGAAGTGATGCAGTTGAACAGAAGTTTTATATACCTATATACTTTCTATTTACCTGGAATCTTTCTTACTCTCAGTGAGATAAATCACCTCTGCTATGTAAAATGGGAAAACTTGAAAAAACCCCTGCACAGTGCAGATGTGGAGCAGAGAACTGAGAGATGTATGATGGAGATAGACTGAAAGGAATATAGACATGAGGAGTGATGCGGTGCAAATTCTCCCAACTGGCAGGAATATCCTTGCAGGAGTTTTGTTATCCTTACATTGGACTGTCTTTCCTAAATTTGCATTCTGCTCAGGTGTCTGCTGAGCCTCACTATGAGCACTTTGGGATTCAGTTTTCATATTTTTTGGGTTCTCTTCCATCTGCAGAAAATCAAGATGTAATAGGTCACACTGCTCCCCAAAAAGCATTGCGTTCCAACAGAGGAGCTCATCTCAAGCTCCTATTTCCTTCCTAAGAACTCCTTTCCATTGAAATGCTCTTTTGTGAACTCCTCCTCCTCGTTATTTCAATATTAAATGCATATATGATAAAGGATTGAGTATCTCACATAGAAAATAGTGTAATGTTATAATTATCATTTTAATAGTCAGGTTAACCATCATGTTATTGATTGGATGATTCTTCTTTGTGTCAAATAATAAAGACTTGTTTCAGTCACGTGGCTTAAAGGCTGTAAGCTGCACTCACACTTTTAGAGGTCATTTCACTCATTTTACAGTCCCTACACCGACAGAGAGGGATTCTAGTGGCTGCAGATTTTGCCTTCTTCCCCCCATTTGAACTAATTAATATTTTACATATGAATAGCACAGACACAGAACCAAGATCTGGAGGTCAGCAGCACCTGGGAATATCTGCAGCTTGATGTGATGACAAATGGAGGTAAAAGCAGGGAGGGGGGAAAGCATTTAAAAAAAAAATCAAATTTACTTCACTCCAGATTTACCGCCCTAAAGCAAATGCAGAGTGAAAAAAAACCCTGAGAAATGAATATTCTTTGTTCAACAAGGAACCAACTTGAGTAGGAAGCTTGCCAGGGACCCAACAGATTGGGTGTGTAATTAAAAGAGATTTGCTATGAAATATTCCTGCTGGTGCCAACCCAACATTTTTTCCCTGTCGTGTTTTTGCCTTCCAGGGTGGCATGTATGTCTTCCAGCTCTTTGACTCCTATGCAGCCAGTGGGATGTGCCTTCTCTTCGTTGCCATATTTGAGTGTGTCTGCATAGGCTGGGTGTATGGTGAGTGCCTGGAAAGTGCTCTGCTCTTCTTATCCAGGTTTTCTATTTGCATCAAATCAGAGTGAAAGCCTTGTACCCTTATAGAGGGGAACCCTCCTTGGTGCCATGCCCCCCAAAAAGCCAGAAATGCCTTTTTTCCCACAAAGATGCACACACTGGATGGATAATTTCACTCTATCAAACCACATACAAACTGCACACACACATGCCCAGCTCTCCTTGGGTTCACACGTGAGCTTGTAGCATCTAAATATATTTACTTATAAAATAAACACTCCTTAACTGGGGTTGTTTACACCCTGATTCTACAGCTAAGAGAATAAATAAACTCTGCAGAACATATTAGGTTTATACATGCTTTGAAGGAAGGGAAAACTAAAGATGTGGAAGAAAGTGGAGAGTGAAACTTAATTAAATGTTAATATTTTAGTGACAGCTTGTGGCACACTAATCAATCTCCCTCTCTGATAAGAGAGACGATGATCTGTGTGAAGTGAATGCTGTTGAACAGAAGTTTTTATAGCACCACAAATTTTATATCAACCCCTGCCACAAGCACAGGACAGATGGCAGGGAAGAGTTTTCCAGGGAAGAGGCAGCAGCTTCAGCCTTCCCAGCTCTTCCTGACCTGGCCAAGCCCTTCCATGTGCACTCTACATCTGCTTTTCCTTTGTTTTTTGGCAGGCAGCAATCGCTTCTATGAGAACATTGAGGACATGATTGGGTACAAACCTGTGTCGTTGATTAAATGGTGCTGGATGGTCCTAACTCCAGGTATTTGTGCAGTAAGTACAAAATGTCCAAATCACTTGCTTTACACATGAAGAGGGCTTTCTGTACATGCTTTTGACAATTTTGCTGTTCCTGATAGTTTAGAAAAATACCATTGATTTTTGACATGTATTTAAAGAAAACACACTGTGTAGGATCTGTAAAAATTGTTAAATATTCTGTGAAAAATCTTGCCGTGTACAGTCATAGGAAAAAAATAATGCCAGGGCCCTAAATAACCATCTACCAGTAAAGAGATGTGTTTTTCCCTACAATTAGTACACCTTGTGTACCACAGAGCTGGAGCTCCTGCAGACTTGTGCTGGCTCCCTTGCTGCTCCAGCCTTTCTCCTCTCTCTTTGGGGAAGTGGATGTTTTTCAAAGGAGACAGGACATTTTTACTTTCAAAAGCAGTGGGAGAGGCCCAAAGCCCATCCCATGGGCACACAGGAGAAGAAGGCAGCTGGTGCCAGCTCTGGAGATCTGGGGCAGTGTCACAGGGACAGCAAAAAGCAGCAGGATCTGATTGCCCTTGGATTGAGCTGTGAGCTCTGAGGACTAAACACCAACACCAATCCAGCTGTGTAATGCACCAATGGTGGCAGCTGCAAAGCACAGCAGCTGGGGCTCCTGGAGATCCAGGATCCTGTTTGCAACCTTGGGAACATTTGGAACTCATCTGCACCACGAAATGACCTCTGTGCCATGTGCTCTTGTACACTTGGTTTTCCACTTTGGAGAAAAGGACATGATAGCTCTTCAGGATTTCATAAATTGAAATGCTCCAAGCTGCTTGATTAGAAATTTAGACAGATTTTTTAGGGCTTTTGGCAGGATGAAAGCATTGGCCTGCAAAGCTGCAGATACACACAGTGGATTAAGGCAGCTTCAAAAATGTTGGCTTTCCTTTTTCATCATGACAGATTGGAGAGAACCCAGCTCGAGTTACTTAATCACAGCTGGTTCACTGTAGCAAAACTTAATCTTTCCTGCCCAGGTACTGTTTGCCATCAAAGTGCAGGGTTTATTGTCATCAAGAGGTAAATAAGATTAAACTTGAAAGGTTGTTCGCTTCTGCAGGAGCCTCTGAGATGTGTGATTTAAGCTGTGCAGAAAAGAGGATGTTGCTGGTGGCTTTTTTTCTCTAAGAGAAGAATTGCCCTCTCCTTTCCCTGCTCAGGGAGCCTGGCCTGGCCTGAACACTCAGTCACATCCTTGTTCCACAGGCAGGATTCGCTCAAACTCCTCTCATCATGTCTCTGCCTGTTTCAGGGAATCTTCATCTTTTTCCTGGTGAAGTACAAACCCCTGAAATACAATAATGTGTACATGTACCCTGACTGGGGCTATGGCATCGGCTGGATGATGGCTCTGTCCTCCATGGTCTGCATCCCACTGTGGATCTGCATCAAGCTCTGGAAGACAGAAGGCACTTTCATGGAGGTGAGAGCTGTTTGCAGATTGGTGATGCTGGAAAGGGAGTGGGAATCCTTACCTTTAATCGAAACAGCGATGCCACATCCCTGTTCCCTGGGTTAGAGCTCTGCTGGAAAGTGGGATCTGAACTTCATTTCCTTCTGAATTCCTGTTGGGGCTTTTCTGCCTGTAGTAAACTAACCAAAACTACAGCTTTAAGGAGCTGTGTCCCAGCTCAATTTCTAGCTTAAAAAGTCTGTAACATCAACCAAATCCCTCAAGGTTTGCAGGAGCCTTTGCTTCAGGTCAGCTGCCTTTCTCCATGGTTTTAGTTACCAATGCTTGTGCTGTCAGGATTTTCTGCCAGGAGCTGGGTTGCCAACATTCATGTGTGTTTTCTGGAGAGTTTTCCTGATTTCAGTTCTCTAAGTGAGAAACACAGGCAAATAGAGAGATTTGGTGCAATTTTCTGACATTTGGTGTCCAGTTAGCTCAGGTCTAGGCTGAGGCTAAGATGATCAAATTTAAACTTGGAATTTTGCTCATTTCTGTGAGAGCTCCAAAGAAAGGCAGTGAAGGAGGAAATCATGGAAGAAACAGAATACAAACCTTACTCAACTCTTTGGGATTTGAACACTGCAGAAAAGCCTCGTTATGCCCATATTGCAGTGACTCCATCCAGCTGATGAAACACAGCCTGGAGACTACCTAGGAAATCTTTACTGGGTAGATAAACTAAAAGTGAATTGTCCATGATGTATTTTTCTTAGAGACTCAAAAAAGGAAGTTTGCCCAAATCTAAAGCTCAATACACTTTGGCTGTCTCTTGTTTATTCCCTTTTTCCGGTGGACATCCCTTGGTGATAAAATAAGAATCAAAATGTGCCTGTAGAAGAGGCACAGGGCTGAGTTTCTTTATGGAAGGCCATGGTTTAAATAAACAAAAAAATTCACTTTGGTTTTAGCTTTGCCTCCTTTGGTCTGGGGGGGATTCACCCAGAGTGGTGTGGCCTGAAGGAGGTGCCAACAACACAACAGGGAAATGAGAAACAGACATGCAAGAGAAAAGCCTTTTCTAATCAATGTCTAAGAGAGGTGTGTCTGTCACCAGGAAAACGGTAATGATTTCCAATTTCTCCGATTTTCTAGAAATTCAGGAAGTTGATTACACCTAGCTCAGACCTGAAAATGCGGGGCAAGCTTGGAGGAGGAGCCTACATTGCAGCAATAAATGACTGCGATGCCAAACTGAAAGGAGATGGCACCATTTCCACCATCACAGAAAAGGAGACACATTTCTGAAAGAACTCNTTGCACAGAATTTTATTAACCAGTTAATTTTAAAGTGAAAATTGTATACTTGTTTTAAAAAAGTGATTTTTTTAAATTACTCTGTACGCAATGATTCTGTAAAAGAAAAAGAAATTAGTATTATATGGTCTGTTAGTGATGACTTCTTGTAATATGGTGATTTCAGTCGCTGGTTTTTTTAGACGTTAGAGGGACCTGTATAATGTGCTGTAAAACTTTTCTACTTTGATCGGTGGCAGGTGTGGTGTTGTATAGCTCTAACCCGTTTTAAGCATTTCAGACCATTTCAGCTGTCTGTGTGTATATCAAGGGGAGCAGCCTGTCCTGTTTGCTTGGCAAGAAATCTCCTTTCAGGGCGAGGTTGTGACGCTGCTGCTCTGCTCCCACCTCCTTACCTCCTGGCTCCAGCAGGGTGCAGGTGTGGTGGGAAGAGCCCAATCCTGTATTCCTGGAGATTGGCTAGAGGCTGGATCCGACGGGCTCAGAATTTTGCTGCTGTGAGTTCCTGGTCTCTGAGAGGATGTGCTCCTCAGGAAACGTCCCAGACCATTCTGTTTTCCTCACTGGGTGGCCTGTCCTGCATTTTGGCTGGCACTTCCCACCCCCTGCTTGGCTGTGCTCCTACAACAGGAGATCGAGGTTATTTCATGGAGCTGGAGATGTTCAAGAGCAGGTTTAGGGCTCCTCTGTCTCTCACTCTGTCTGTCTGTGCAGAACTCATTCCCCTCCAAAGGAATCCAGGATCCTGCAATGCCAATGTGTAGCACTACACAGCTCGTCTGCTGGCACAGCTGGATTTTGGGGTGTCTGTGCAGGGCCAGGAGCTGGACTGGCTGCTCGTCGGGGGTGCCTTGCAGCTCAGGATGTTCTGATTCCTCTCCAAGGTCCCTTGCAGGTCCCCTCAGATCAGATCAGATCAGATCAGATCAGGCCCTGATCCCTCTGCCCTGCATGGTGTCGAGGCTTGCACTGAGGTCAGAGTAGGAATTTCTTCAGCAGAAGGTGTGAGCCATGTTCCTTTACCTGTGCAGGAGTCCAGGAGGTCATTGCCGTGTGGTGCAGGGAAGGGATTCAGACAGGGACACTGTGGCTCCTTGGTGTCACTCAGGGAGCAGTGCTGGCTTTGCCATGTCAGGCCTTTGGCTGGACTGACTCCATGGCTGTGAAGTTGATTCTGTATGTGAATGCAGCTGTTGGATGGTTGTTCCAGGAGGTGTGCAGATGCCCCACCATCAAAACCCCTCAACTCTGTCTTAGGATGGGGGGTTTTTTACCTGATAATATTCCAAATGCTATTATTTGTTCTGGACAATTTTTCTCAGCCTGTTTTTTGTTATTTGATGGTTGTATGAGAAACCTGCGGAGGAACAGCATCTTGCACTGCACAGGATTTTGGGGGAGAGACAAGAGACAGCCCAGAAGAAATGCCATAAAACCTGCTGCCTTCTCTGCAACTCAAACCCACCGAAGCTCAGACACCAGCACCCGGAGTTGTTAGGGACAGAAGTGGCTCCTGGCCTTCTCCCGAGGAAATATTTCCCTAAAAGTCACTAAGTGTATCTTAACATTGGCTAGAACTGTACCTGCAGCCAGCATTGCTCTGAGCTCTTGCTGTTGCTTCTTAAAAACGCGTTTTCATGGAACTGCTTTGTCTCAAGCCACTTCATTAAATTGAGTAGAGCTATTTCATTTTTACCTCATCTTATTTGTAGGGGTTTGCTTTGTGCGTGGCGAGGTGGAAGCCTAACAGAGACTTCAAACCCTGTAAGTCCTGTTTGTGTGTCTCTGTTGTGAGGTGCTTGGGACAGGAGATTGGGAAGGAATTACCTTTAGGAGGCACAGAACCATCATCTGGTGCCTGCTGGGTTCCCTCAGAGGGACCCAAAACTCAGTCGCACGGGGAAAATGGGACTGGGAGAGAAACGCTCCCAGAACTGGAACCACACATTGAGTTATGTACAACGAAGGAACTGAATTGACGTAGAGAAAAACCCACTCCAAAGTCTAAGAATTGACATTTCTGGAAGTCCCAAGGAGTTATAAGTATTTCTGACGGCAATGGAGCTTTCTCTGCACCCAGCCAGGCTGCAGGACCCAGGCCCCAGTTCTGCTCCCTCCAGGGGCAATGTGAGGCTATTTCCTGCTCAGTGAAGGCAGATTCACCTTTGGGCTGTGCCTGGTTTGGTTTCAGTGCCACCAGGATGCCCAGGAGGTGGCAGGAGGTGCAGCCCTGCTGCTGAGCGCCCATGGGGCACAGAGTGACCCCGCACAGCCAGGGGGATATCCACATCCCTTGGGATTGGGAGAAACTGCTGGGGGGGGAAACCTGTGCCCTGTGCCTTGTCCAAGCCCTCTGGAGCGCTGTCCTCACCCACCCTGCCCAGGAAGGCTGTTTGTGAGGAAGCTGCTGCTGCTGCTGGGAGCTGTTCCACCATTTCGCGCTGTGTGCAGACAGGCTTGGCAGCCCCGTGTTACTGACGTGCTGTGCTCTGTGTGCTCCTAATAGCTGACCTGTCTAACACGCTACTGATCTTTAAAAAATGTATTTTTTTCTTTTTGTGGGGAGGGAAGCGGGAGGGAAAATTTCCTAATAGTATTTGTGTTCAATTTGGGTTTTTGGTTGGTTTTTTTTTTGAAACAGTATGAGGGGAAAATGCATAAAACCCAACTCTGTGGTGATTTTTTTTTTATGCAGTAGAAACAAACTGCCCTTTTTTGAAATATTTGCAGTGTTATTAAAAATAATACAATAAAAATGAGCAACCACTAAGGTGTATGTAACATTTTACACAAAAAGATTCTGTTTGGTTTTGAAGGGCACCAGATCCCATCTACTTACTTTGTTCTCAAAAATTAAAGGAAATGGGCAAACCCCATTCTGTGTATTTTAGTTTCTATCGATGTGCTTTACATGACCCTCTCCTGATGAATTAAATAATCACAGCTACCCTGGGAGAGCAGACACATCCCTTGATTTGAACTGGGGAACTGAGAAACAGGAGGAGCTTTAACAACTTGTTTGAGGTCATCCAGCAAACTTGTGGCTGAGACAAACTGAGGTTCCCTGGTGTCACAGGTTCATGTCACTGTTATTAAATATAAATAACGTAAAGACCAAAAATAGGAGTATAAATACAAAAAAGAAATAGAAATGGAAATTAGAAATAGAAATAAATAGAAATAGAAATAGAAATAATAGATTAGAAATAGTAGAAATAAAAATAGAAATAGAAATAGAAATAGAAATAGAAATAGAAATAGAAATAGAAATAGAAATAGAAATAGTTGGCCACCCCTTTCCTGCTGCTGCCCCTTCCCTCCCATCATGGCTGTTTTGCTGTGACCCCTCTGTGACACTGACAGTCAGAGCCATGCCAGGAGTGGCTTCAGGACCTGCTGGGGATGAGAACTCTTCCCAGCCCAATCTCCTAGTTCCCCCAGCTCCCTGCCCAGAGGGATGCTGGAGCTGGAGGGAGATGCCACAGGGAGGGGAATTGCATCTTGCAGCTGCTGGATTAAAATGACCTCCCAGCCACGACGGCACTCCCAGCCAGTGCTCTGTCCCTCTGATGATCTTTTGTACTCTGATTTTATGCCTTTTAAACTCTTCTGTGTGCCTGGAGTGTTCAGCTCTGGAGCCTCCAGCACAGGAAAGCTGTGGAGCTGTTGGAACAAATCCAAATGAGGCTACAAAAGTGATGAAAGGGCTGGAGCCCCTCTGGAGCCAGGCTGGGAGAGCTGGGAGTGCTCAGCTGGAGAGGAGAAGGATCCAGAGAGAGCTCAGAACTCCTGCCAGTGCCTAAAGGAGCTCCAAGAGAGCTGCAGAGGGACTGGGGACAAGGGATGGAGGGACAGGACACAGGGAATGGCTTCCCACTGCCAGAGGGCAGGGAGAGATGGGACAAGGGAAGGAATTCCTTCCTGTGAAGATGCTGATGACCTGGCACAGGGTGCCCAGAGAAGCTGTGGCTGCCCCTGGATCCCTGGCAGTGTCCAAAGCCAGGTTGGACATTTGGGCTTGGAATAACCTGGGACTGTGGAAGGTGTTCCTGCCACGGCAGGGGTGGAACTGGAGTTTTTAGGTCTGTTCCAACCCAAATTTTTCTATGATTCTTACTTAAGTCTCTGGCCCACATGCAGGGAGTAATTCTTGCTTTAATTCATGACACAGTGATGAAAAATTCTGCTCCTGCACCCTGAGGCACCCTATTATCCAGCAGAGGAAATGAAGTTCTTTTCTTAAAGGCTCTTTCTCATCTTGAGTGCCCAAGCCTGGCTGTAATAAGGAAAATGTGCTCTGGATTCTGACAAAGCCTTCCCACCCCTCTCTGACTGCGCCACTCCTGGCTGCTACTCCATGCTGGAAGCCACAGCCAGGCCCCTGATTCTCCCAAGATGGAGAGCATCCTTCCATGTTGTGCTGAGCTCCATGGCTTTTAAAATTAGGGACTCCTTGTGGCATCCCAATTAAACAGGAAGAGAAGCATAATGATAGGCCAGAATTCCTTGCTAGCAGTGGTGAATGACAAAATATTATACAAATACATATAACACTGGGGTGTGCTCTCTGTTAACCCAGCCCTTCACTCCCTCTCCATTCCCAGGAAGAGGTACAGCAGCTTTTCTTCAATATTTTTGTAAAACATCTTCAGAGGAGCACCGAGAGCTGCCAACACCCCCTTCCTTCTCCTTCTGCTGCTCCTCACGGATGAATCACGCCTGCCCTCTCCCCAGAGGGCTCAGGACTGTCTGACACTGAGGCATGGCACGCTCAGAAGAGCACACAGCAGCCATCCAGGCACACAGCTCCGGGCAGGGCTAAGTTTGGCAGCAGCAGTGACGTGGGACTGGGCTGTGCCCTGCTCAGCGCTGCTGTCACAGCACGGAGCAGGACAGGGACACAGCCCAGCCACGGCCCCCTGTGCCCTCACAGGGATCCAGAATGGCTTGATGGGGTTATTCCCCCGAGCCAGGGCTGCCAGGGCTGGGTTTGTGCTCACAGCCCTCTGGAGAGCAGCAGGAGCTGCTCTGGAGCATCTCCTGGCTCTGAGCACTCCACTCTCCTCCCAGGTCTGCCTACCAGATCTCCTTCCATCTCTGCCATCAGCTTTTCCCCCTCATTACCAGCCCCGTTCCTGGTGATGAGATTTGCAAGTCCCTTCTGCACTTGCAGTTTTTTAGATGCAGTTCTAAGTTTTTTTCTCCTCCCAGCCTGTTCCCAAATCAGCATTGAAGAACAAATGGATAAACTCCAGCAGAAACCTGCCTGGGATTTATTTTGGGCTTTATCAGCTTGGCTGGTTTGGGTGTTTTGGTTTCTTTTCCCAGAGAAATCAGCTTTGTTGTCTGGGTTGAAAGGGAGTGCAAATCACAAGGCAAAGAACTCAGGAGCAGGTCAGAAAACAGAAATCAAGAACAGAATGGGCCTTTGAGATAAACAGGACCAAGGAATCTCTGAGTGCTGCTTGCGGGGGTGAGAGCAGGATGTGATACAAGTGACACTTAAATCAGCTTTAAATTTTCACTGCTTATTTTTAGGTATTATTTCCAGCAAACCAGCCCATGTTATGCTTGAAAGTCTCTGCTTGTTTGCCAAGCTTTTTCCTGAGACTTCCCAGAGAACTTTTTGGGTTCTTGAGACACAAATTCCTCCTTCCCCCCGCCTCCTGTGAGTCTTACTTTTCTCCTTCCCCTCCCACACACCTGAGTTTTCCCCTCAACGAGTTCAGCTGCCCATGTGCCTCTGCCCCTGGAGCACGAGGGAAAGTGCTATTAGCTAATTGGATTAATTAAAGGTGATTGGCAGCACATGGTGACCATGATGGGGAAGGAGAGGGAAGTGATAGAAGAGAGAGAAAAGGCAGGGAAAAAGTGGTTTTTTGGGAAAAAGCTGGGAGGAAGTACAGGGGGAGAGCTGTGGGTGGCTGCTGGAGCTCATGGATGTGGTGGTTGTGGTCTCTCCTTTCCCTGAGCCCAGCAAGGAGGGCTGGCAGCTTTCTTTTTCAACTCCTCTTCCAACAATGGTACTTCTGGAGTTTGTGAGGTTTTTTTCATGTATATCTGGGTCTTCTCCAAGGTCTTTGTGTGCAATGATCTGAACTGGCAGAATTGTTGCAATTTTTGGGCTAACAGAATGTGCAGGTTTTTCCTCAAATATTCCCACCCTTGCTGAGCACAGCCTCCCGAAATTCCAAATTATCCACCCCACTCCTCCAGGTTCAGCTGTAAGCCTGCTCTGTTTATTACAGTGGTTTTGCTGGTTAAAAAGTCCTAATTACTTGGATGATTCAGGTAAAATTGTTGGAATTAAAGGATATTTTCCAGCAGATGTTCCCAAATCTATGTAGGAGATCTTGTTGGGAGGGTAAGATATGGTCTGGACTAATCCTATTGTGTGTCACTGGCCTGTGAAGTGTCCTTCGAGTTGGTGTGTCAAGGTAACCATGAGTCTTTATCTATTCAGCAGAAGTAGTTCCATTTCCCTCTATTTCTGAGGGTTTTGCATGAAATTCTCCAGTGCTGTTTGAGTCTGTGCTGCTAGCTCTGTTTTGGAAAGGAATCTGCAGGTGGGATGGAGTGAAGAGGCAGAATTTTGGGGGCAGGGAATTTGAGTCTGCTTGTCTGGGATGGTCACTAAAGCAATGAGTTTTTTTCATGGACTGGTAAAGCTCAGACTCAAGGAACTCTGCACCCTGGAATTCTACTTCCTGCAGCAGCCAGCACTCTGCTTTTCCATGCAATTAGCTGGGACAGATTATTTTTTCCTATCAATGAGGATATAGTGAGTGAAATCTGACTTAAAAATCAGATTTCCCTCAGCTGAAATTCCTGTTTCAGAAGAGAAATGGGAGGAATTGTGCTGCCTGCCCTGTGCTGGGCAGGGATTCAGCAGCTCCTCGGGGATGAATCCTGTCCTGTCCTGGGAGAGTTGAGCTGCAGGGTAACCTCAGCCTGGGGCTGCAGGTGCTCCAGAAAGGACCTTGGAATGGAATTTCCGTGGTGCTGTGGGGACACCTTTTGGTTAGGAGCAGTCTGAACCTGCTTTGGATGCAAACCCCACCTCACCCCTGCTGCTCAGCTTCTCCCCTCAGCTTTTCCCCCATGGGCTTCACCTGCCCCATTCACCTCATGAGATTTAGATTTGCAAGTCCCTTCTGCACTTGCATGTTTTGGGATGTAGTTTTGAGGTTTTTTCCTCCCAAAGCCTTGGTTTCCATATCATTAGGTAGCAGCACATGCCAACACAAAAGCAGTTTGTCCCCAGAGCTGGAAGACAGAGGGTTGAGAGAGGTTTCCTTGGATCTGAATCATGATACAAAGAATGCAGGGAGTCTTTACAAGAAGATAAATTGAAATATCTTTCCTAAATCTCCATGGAGCTTCATGCTGAAGCTGCCCTGAGTTGCCACTGAGACTTGTACAGATGTTGAAATAACAGATATTTAAATAATGTGTGGTGAATTCTTGCTCTGTCTGAGCCCTGCCCAGTTATTTCTGAAGAACATCTCAGGACATGCAGTCCAGAAAACTAAGATGTCCCCAACTGAAATGTCCCCCCTGCCAGCCCAACATCAGCCCTGCTCCTGAGCTGCTTCATTGAATTTCTGGGGATCAGAGAATTACCAGCTGAAGCAAAACTCCTATTTAATTAGGCACGGTGTAATTAACACCTGCAGCCAGTTCTGTATCCAGGTGGGAGGGGATGAGGTGTAGGGGATGAGCAGCAGGCAAATGGGAACGAGGTGCAGATTTGTATTTAATTGTGTGTGTGCTTGCATTTTGAGCAAAACCTTCCCTGTCTCTGTGTATTTTTTGGGGACAGACCTGAAAAGCAGCTGTCTGAGAGGGAAAAGCCCTGAGCTGGGCCAGGGCATGGCTGAAAAGAGGGGGGAGCAAGGAACAATTCCCGCTGAGGCTTCAACTGAGGGCCCATGGTGGTTACTGGAGGGTTCTCATTTGGGCACTGGTGCAGCTGGAGCTTTGGGGGTCCATCCAGGCCCTTCGGCTCTAATTCATGGGAATACCTTGAAATTCCTAGCTTGGGCCCTCGGGGTTTGCCCTGGGAATTCTGTGATCCTGGAAAGGAGCTGCATTGCTGAGTTTCTGTCAATATCAGTCAAAGTTGTTCTGCTTTCCCAAACCCCTTCTGTTCCCAAACCTTGTTCATTTTTCCAAGTCTAATCTTGAATTGCAGCCCTGAGCATCCTCAAACAATCTGAATTGTCTTGTCCCCTCTGACTAGGATATTTCCTTTTCAGGCAGGAATACATTTGTATCTCTCACAATTTCCCGTGAGAAGTTAATTACACAGGAGTTCTCAACCCCGAGCCTGATCTGCAATCCTAAGGTGCCTTGACTTCCATTATTCCTAATAAACAAGAAAAGCTGGTGACTATTTAAAGCCCCAAACTCACCCTGCTCTTCCCCTGACAAGCTTGCACATCGATTCTGACGTGCAGACTGACAGCTTCATGGCATTTTGGAATGTTCCAACTGCACCGAGGACGTGGTACTATTTATTTCAGTGCCCCCGTTCCCGGAGCAGCCACTGACTCACAAGAAAAAGCTACGAGCAATATTTGGCATTTGTTTCCTGTGCAGTGCAATTTGCCTGGTTCATTAACCTTCTTTATGTAGATCTAAATTCTCAGTCTGACATGGCTATTTTTGGGGAGCATGTCAAAACCAGATTTGTCTGTCTGAGCAACATTTGCTTCGGAAAAATGCTTAAAACTGCTTCAGCAATTTTGTCTTCTTGAAGCAGATTTTGCATTGGATGTTAAGCTCTGTTTGTGTTGTACTTTTGCATCTTTAGCACCACTGAACTTGCAGAACAAAGAGTGTCTGAAGCACCAGCTGGGGACTGAGTCCTGTACCTGTTGGAGCAGAAATATTCTCTTTTCTTGGGCAGCACAGCAGGCTGATGGAGGCTGAGCTGAAATGCTGCTGTCCCTTGTCCCTGGACATGCCAGCAGTGCTGGGCTCAGTCTTAGGGGGCATTTCCAGCCTAAATGATTCTGTGATGGTTCTGCCATCCCTCAATACCTTTTCTGTATTTTTCTCCCCATTTTGCCAAGAGCTGTGTGGGAAAGGAAGGATGGAGACAGAGAAATCCTTTTTCCAGTTCTGCTGTACCTTCCCAGCCTTGGTCTCACCCTTGTTTGACCTCAGCTCTGTCTCCCCACTCCTGGGGCTCTTCCTTGGAAAAGTCAGTGCTGCAAACCCCAACTGCTCCGGCCTGGGGCTGCCCAGAGCAGGAATTGCCCCAGGAATTGGCTCCTCAGGAATGGCTGGATCAGCAGCTGGATCAGCAGCTGGATCAGCCCCAGCAGTAACTGGATCAGCAGCTGGACCAGCAGCTGGATCAGCCCCAGCAGCTGCCCCGGGTCTCTGCACTGCTTTCACCTCAGTTTACATCCTGACCCTAAACCTGCCCCCTTGCTCCCACTCTGGGGCTCATTTTGGCTTCTCTGGCTGCCTGGGGAAAATGTTCCTGGAGCATTTTGAGACCCAGCTGGAAGGAAAATGGCTGGGAAGGATGGGATCTGATTTCACCCCTTCCCGAAGGGGAGGGCAGCTACAAAGAGCAGAGAAGTTGGCAATGTGGGAAATCTGAGCATGGGATCCTCTCTGCCAGGCTTCAAACTGAGCCAATCCTCCCTCTCTGTCCTTCTTGGGCTGTTTTTTTGTAGCACCAGAATATGCTGAAGAGCTGGACTCAGATGGGAGCGTATTCTCCACATCAACTCAAAATTTGTGTTAAATAAAAATATTTGCTGGACAGAGCATGGTTCTGCCATTCTGCTTGAACTGTGATCTGTTGGAATTGGTTGAGACATTGGCCATGTCTGTTCACAGCAGCTAAATTAAATAGTGAATAAATCTTCAACCTAAGCATGCAGAAGCAGCAGGAAGTAGAACAGGCTATAATTCATACTGGAATGGCAAAAACTTGTCCAATTGGCCCAAAATCTCCTTTCTGGCCTCTGACATTTGCCTCAGATTGGAGCCTTTCCTACTCTGAGTGTGTCCTGTGGGGAGAAGGGCAGAGATACCTTGGAACTTTTTTCTCCCTGTTGGGGTTTTTACCATTAAAGAATTTATTGAGAAATGTACCTCTGTGCAGGGCTTGGAGCACAGGGATCTGGTTTGGATGTTCTGATGCCTTTTCTGTCAGCACAGCTGGATCCCAAAGCTTTGCCAGAAGAGAGAACGTTCTCCCAGGTTTCACTCTGCAGTTCCAGCAGTGTGTGTGATTAGTGCACAAACGGGGTTGGATCAGGTGATGTTTTAAAGGAGTCTTCGAAACCCCTGAGCTGGCATTTCCAGATATCCACAAATTCCATAACCAAGTGCAGTGCTCTGCTTTTTCCAACACCAGCAGGTAATTCATATAAATACATTATCAGTTTCCATGTCCTACTTTAATCTGGAGAGCTCAGCTGATGCATTTCCTTCTCCTGCCATGGCTGCTGACCTGATCCTGAGCAGAAACGTTTGCACAGCTGGTTGTGCGCAAATAGGTTTCTCTGCTCTGTGCTGTCACAAGCAAGAAAACTTTCAGTGCCACTGGATGTCACTCTAACAAAGCTCAAGGTGCTTTGGCAGCCCAAATCTTTACATTTCCATTATAAATCAGGGCTTCTTAAACTCTGGGCTCTTCAGCAAAAGGGGAGTGAAACAATGTAGAGGTTCTCATGTAGAACCTGTGGATAACTCAAACATTATATGAGGCAAAAGACTCCCAGGTTTCCTTTTGGGTTTTTGTATCACCTTGGATATTTTGGGATTTCTTTCTAGAACCTGAAAGGGTTCCCAGTGTGAGAAAATGCTGAAATATTCTCACAGAGGCTGCAGCCACTGCTTCAAATCTAAATAGACTCACTAATTTCTCCTAAAATATATCTAATACCAGACACAAAGAGCTGGAATATCCAGTAAGTGCTGTTAAAAATGTAAGTTCTGTGCAAGCTGGATAATTTCCTCATGTACTACAAGAGAATGGAATGTCAGGGCACTGTACAAAATTTTAATTACGTAATTAGTTGACAGAATCATACAAGTTTCTCTTTTATCTTGAGCCCTGCAATGGAGGGCTTTGGCATGCAAGATGTTCCGTTTGGCATTTCGAAGCCAGCAGAAATCTCGGAGGGAAAGGTGCCACAGGATGAGGTTGGGGTGAGATTTGCAGCAGTGATGCTTCTGTGTAACTCATGACCTGCAGTTGACTCCGAGTGAAAATCCCTGAATTCCATTTCCCAGCTCATCTCAGTGAGATCAGTGAATGTCTCCCTGGTGACACACCAATAACTCAGCCCTTTGAACTAGTGTCAGCAAAGGGTTTTCATTTCCCCCTGTGCCTCTTCATCGTTCATTAAAGGGCAGCAAAATGCAGTCCTTGGATTCCCAAAGGCTCAGTAACACAAAATTCCAGCTACACAGACCTCCTTCCCAGGAAAATCCCAGCTCTAATCCCTTTCTGCTCAAGGGTGAGGGCTGACATCAAAGGTGGGATGTGCCTGTTACTCTGAAAAGATTCCCACTGAGATGTGATTTCTTGGTTTTGGGGTTTTACTAAGCAATGTTGGCCTCATTCAGCCATAAATACATGAATGCCTTTAATTAATTAATTAATACCATCAATATATTGCCTTGCTTTGGCAAATCCCTTCAGGAGGGTTCTGTGTTTCGCTGCACCTGCCCGAGGTTTGAGTAAAACAGCAATAAAACTGAAACAAAAGTTGATTTGCAGTTGTGGTGCATTTCAAGCTATTTTGGTTGCTTTCCTGATGAGGAGCTTGATTACACTGGCTGATTGTTGGTGCACCTCACTGCGAGTTTTACAAACCTCAGCTGGCTCAGTGAGTGTCATTTACCTGCAATGAAAACCCTTTCCAAAGTCCTTTTAGGAGAGGGATCAACTCCTGCATTATTTTGACATTCTTGCCATGTGAAACCTTTCCAGAGTATGTGTTGTTTTTGATGGAAATGGTTTATTTTGTTAGAGAAAACAAATTTTATTAAGGAATTATTGCTTTTTCTTAATTTTATTAAGGAATTATTGCCGTGGTTGATTGTTGGTGCAGGAAGAACATGATCTGTGTGTGTCTCACCAAAGCTTGAAGCCTCCCCAGCTCCACCTGGAGAGGTTTCCAGTCCTTAGTGATGCCTTAAGAATTTTTAGCTTCTATTCTTCATGTATCTGTAGCTTTGGTGTAGTTCTAGGCTTTGTAAAGTCCTACAAACCTCTGTTCCCAGCACCTTCAGTTGAAACAATTCATCTGAGTGGAAATCCAAGGACTCTTTGCTGCCTCAGGGCCCCAAATGGGTAAACACAGTGAATTGGGGAGAGCAAACTTGGGGTGGTTGACTTCATCAGCCGAAGGTGGAATTGGAGAATTGAGGCTCAATATGCTAATCAAACAGACAAGAAAATGTGCTAATAAAATGCTA
The DNA here is from genome assembly GCA_013397955.1 of Grantiella picta. Taxonomy (NCBI): domain Eukaryota; kingdom Metazoa; phylum Chordata; class Aves; order Passeriformes; family Meliphagidae; genus Grantiella; species Grantiella picta. Next base: position 149,445 of record VZRM01007391.1, on the reverse strand, counting down.
ATATTTTTATGCTAATAAAATGTGACGACCTCGTGCCTCGCTGTCCATTTTGGGTGTAGCCTCTCAAGTAGGCTCTGCCTGCCCTGAATGCACCTTAAAGGTCTTTAATAAATTAATTGGCTTTTTATTCTCCTCACTTTGTCCAGCCTCTGTTTCAGGTAAGCCTGATTTAGGCATCAATAGGAACACCTCTTGGGCTGGGATTCCCAACTAAACCAGTCCTGAGCCAAGGCTGGGCGGCCAAGGGATGTGTTTGGTGTCCGAGAAATAACTTGGACAAATCCATCTGCAGGCAGCACTGCCCTCCTGCACCTGGGCAGTTTCATAAGCCTCCCAAATCCCCATCAACACATCCCAAAGGAAATTTGCAGGGTGGGTGGTCTAGAAAGGCTTCCCGTGAAAAGTTTTGGGCGACTCCAGGAAAATCCGCTTAAGAGATTTCATGGAAATATTCCTGCTTAATTTAGCAGAGCTGATGAAGTGGGAGATGGTGCTTGTGGGCTGAGTTTAATGTTGTGTCTGCAGCAGGTTGTGGAGGGTTTGTTAGAGCTCTCCTGGTGAAACTGCAATTTTTACCCTCAGCCTGGTGTGGTGGTTGGTGAATTCTTGTGCCTGTTGAGGCTGGTGCAGATTGAGATTTTGGTCATTAAATTTGCATTAGAATGTCAGCAGTGCAGGAACCATGGTTTGGGTGGGAAGAGGCTCTGGAGGGCATGGAAACCAACCTTCCTGCCCCAGGCAGGGACATCTGCCACCAGAGCCTCCTCCAGCCTGCTCCGGGATGGCCCCAGGGATGAAAACATGTATGACCTCTGGGCGATCTGCTCATGTAAAGAAAAAATTCTTCCTTGTATCTAGTCAGAATTTACCTCTTGAATTCACTGACAAACTTCTGAGTTGGCTCAAACCTGCCCTAGGACAGCCCTGTTGTGTTCAGATGTGTCATTTCCTGCTAAAAGCAGGAAATTTTGGGCATCAGGAGCAGAGATATCCTGATTTTAGCTCCTTGACGTGTACACCTATGGAAAAATACGTCATCCTTTAAAATCTTTCTGAATCTCCCTCAAAGCCCAGACACAGGTGGAAGGTTTGGGCTGCTTTCTTTCTTCTTTTGTGCTTTGCTCCCATCTGATTGTGCTGTCACTCTGATGGAGACACAGCACAGGAAATGTGAGGAGTTTTCAGTCTAAACTCAAAGCCAGGCAAGATCAGGCCTTGACTGCCTGATTTTTTCTTTATTTTTATTTTTTCATTATAAGTGTCCGGTTATTTGCGGGTTTAGATAAAGATTTCCTGCAGCTCCTCTCAGTGAGAGTCTGGCAATAACAGACAGCACACTGTGCTCTCACAGAGCACAAATATTGGTTTTGGGAAAGCACTTGGTATTGTTGGAATGCTATGGAACACTTTGAATTAGAGCTGCTTCTCTGGAGAGAAGGAAGCAGATTGTGGCCACCTCTTGTCCTTTCCTAAAAGTTCTTAAGTGATAACCTCCAAAACCTCGACTGACTGCATTGTGGTGAAATTGAGATGCTCTGGTTATTTCTGCTTGCTGTCTGAAGGCCACACCACCTTGTAATTGAAATTTTTATTGCTGGCAGTAATTTCTTCAGGCCCTTCTCACTGACCTGGTTGGGTGGCTGAGCACACTTAGCTATTGAAAATGGGAAGTAAATAGTGATAAAGAGTAAATTTTATTGTTAATATTCATGAAATTGCCCAGCAGATGCTTTGAGGGGTTTTTCTGCTCCTTACTGTCACTGCTTGTTTCATTCTATTCTTTTCCACCATAGAAAATGAACATAAATATCTTCCTACCCAAGTAGATGATGACAGAGGGGGAGGAGAGATTATTTAAATCTGGCTGTTCTACTTGGAAAAGAAAAGTTAGGAATTGTCCCACTGAGGCAACAATAAAATCCCTGAATGTTCCAAAGGGTAAATCCCATAGGAAGGAATTTTTAGTATGAGGAATTCTAGAACTTCGGTAAAATGGGTTGCTTTTTGCTGACAAAGCATTTTGGTTTTAAATGTTTTTATTTCACAAAGCTTCAACAGGTTTAAACTTCTCTCTGTGCTTAAATGTTCTGCTCGTGGGAATCTTAGGAAAGCTTCAAGAATATAATCTAAAAATGCCAAGCAACACAAATAGATGGTTTTTTGGGTTTTTTGAAGAATAAAATCAAGTCTAGAACCAAAGTTATAGCTGCTATGGTGATAAAAAAACTCCACCTGGATGATTTAACTTCCACAGGGACTCCTTCCAAGAAGCAAATAGCACAAAGCAAAGTGAACATGGCAAGAGGACCAAAGCAGTTGGTCAAAGTCATGAAATTGTTGAGCTCATCTTCCATTGCAACTCTAAATCATTGCTAGAAGGGACGAAAATATGCAATTCAAAATAAATTGCACCAAGGATGGAAAGTATCAAGAAGGAAAGTAGCAAAAAAGCACCAAAAGTAAATATAAAAATTAACCCAAGTTCCAGCAGCTGTGGAATGGGCAGGGACAGTTTCCACTGTCCCAGGGTGCTCTGAGCCCCATCCAGCCTGACCTTGAACACTGCCAGGGAGGAACTGGGGACTTTACACCCCTGGAATGTCCAAGGGTTGGGATTTGGAGCAGCCTGGGACAGTGGAAGCTGTCAATGCCATGGCACTGGATGGGCTTTGAGGTCCCCCCAACCCAAGCCACTCTGATTCCATCACAACCTGTTTGAACCTCAAGGCTGATGCAGAGCGAGCCAATCCTGAAATCAAACCCCTCAGTATCTAACGTGGAGACCCACATAATGTGGGCACAGGAGTAACTTCTGAGATGACTGGGAGTTTCTCAAGCCCTCCTGCAGCCAAGTGGTCGATCTGAGCTGTGGAAGGAAGCAGAGCTGCTGCCCAAGAGATGAATTCACCGAGATGTTTCACCCAAGCTCTGTCTCTGACCCAGAAACAGCTTTGGGCTGCTCAGTTGTTGCATTAAGTACCCAGTGGATGTGAGGAAAATTATACCCTGAACACCCCCTAACCATAGATTAGCGAAGTGTTGGAGCAGTTTTATTTCTGGAAATGTATAATCTTCTTACATTAACCTCCTGCCTTTGTGGAGGGATTGCTTGCACAGAGTGCCTGGGTCTGTGACAGGTTTGCAAGGAGATAGTGCCCAGGGTGCTGCCTGCTCCCAAATTGTTCCCCAGTTGCCTGGAAACAGCTGCTGAGCTCCTGTGGGACTGGGAGCTGCGGGATTGTCTGGCTGTGTCCTTGGACAGCCTCTCTGGAGGTTTTCATGGTGAGGAAACCGAACCCCACTGCTCTGGAAAGCAAATAGTTTGTATGTTCCTCAATATTACATGTTTTGAGGTCAGGGCAGGCTGGGGGTTGTCGGGTTTGTGCTCTGAAGGCACTTCTTAGGCACTTAGGAAGGCTGGGAGGGTTGAACTCATTGCTCACTCGTCCTTTAGCTCCTGAACTCGGACCTTGATTCAGACAGAATGTGGGAATTCTTACCTGTGGTGTTGATGGGTGATTAAACCATTCAGATTGATACAGAAAAATGCTCACTGGGCCATGGGTAAACAGTGGTCCCTTCAGAAAACTGAGAATCTAGAAAAGATAATCTTTTATGCCATTGATACTCTTGGTTAGCTTAGATTAACCCTAAATTGTAATGGTTTTGGCCATATGAAAACTCAATACTCTTGGTTAGCTTAGATTAACCCTAAATTGTAATGGTTTTGGCCATACTAAAACCCCACATCAGCCACGATAACGTGGCATCTCCTGCCTCAGTGCCTGAGCTGGAACCTCTCAGTTTTGCAGGACACCTCTGTGGTTGATAATCCCATCCAATACCCACTGAAGGCACAGGCTCAGTGTCTCCAGAGGACATCCAGGTCAGCTCTTCCTGACAATCCCCATTCACAGAATTCATGGGAATCGGGGGGTTTCAGCAGAAAGCTTTTTGGCTGAGGGAGCTCCCTGGGTTTCTGGTGCAGGAATTCAGTGCTCCCTTTGGAAGCTGTTCCAGTAGGTAGCCACCTTCCCAATACCCACTATAATTTGGATTCCAAGCAGCACAGCAGCTCAGTGCCCTGGGTGGTAAATGCTCTCCCCTTGCACTGACTGCAGCAAAAGAGAGAAAAAGGTTTTGTGAAAAGAACTGAGAGTCATCTGATCCTTTTGTCACAGATTGAAACCCCTCTGCAGCACCACTCAGGTGATTGAGGCAGACACAGCTGAAGAGGGAGGGATGTGGGGAGCTGAGGGAAAAGGAAACTCCAAGAGGTGTGCAGAGATGTGAGTCCAGCCCTGAGTGTGCTCAGCAAATAAACCAGCAGTGAGTGTGGCAGCCTGAGATCCATGGCAGCCTTTCTGCATCACCTCCAACTCCCACTGGGAGTGCAATTGGATCCCCAAAGGAACTGTGCTGACCTACCTGAGAGTGAGGAGATGGACAAATGCACCTCGGATGAATCCCTAAGAAAGAGTTGGGAAGGATGGACACAACCAGCTTGAGCAAAATGATTGCTCCAGGAGAAATAGAGTGCATTCCTTGGTGTGTTTTCTATAATATTTACAAGAGCCTGGAGTGGCAGGAAACAGGGAATGGATTCACACTGGCAGAGGGGAGGTTTGGATTGGATATTGGGACGAAATTCCTCCCTGTGAGGGTGTGATGCCCTGGCACAGGGTGCCCAGAGAAGCTGTGGTGCCCCTGGATCCCTGGCAGTGTCCAAAGCCAGGCTGGACAGGACTTGGAGCAGCCTGGGACAGTGGAAGTTGTCCCTGCTGCAAGGGTGGAATGGGATGTTCTTTAAGGTCCCTTCACAACCAAACCATCCCATATTCCTCTGCATGACCTGAACATGAAAACCATTTCCACTTAAGCTGTTACTCATTCTGGCTTGCACTAATTACAAAGGGGACAGAATTCCCTCTGGCAGGAGAGTTGCTTCCTGTCGCTGTCCATTGCCCTTCTAAAACCATCACTGGGGGTTCAGTTGTGGTTTTTATCTCATGGCTCAGCAGAGCAGCTGTCCTTGGAGTGCTCTTCAAAACCCCTGAGCTCATTCAGGAAGGCGAGGAAATGTCCCCAACCTGATTTGATGCCTCCTTTGCTCCAAGGATGCTGCAGTTTATTCTCTACCTTAAAACTGCCTTTTCTTTTTCCCCTAGACAGCTCCTGAGAAATTGTTCCTGGATCCTGGCTATGAAAAGAAAAGTGAAACCCAAGCACACTGAATACACAAGCCTTTGGTGAGAACACTGAATAAATTATTTGATGGCAATTAAAATTTCTGGTGAAACTCACACAGGGTGTGAGATAGGACATTTCGTGGCCATTTTTGTATTGGGTAAAGAAGGACCAATGTAATTTCACAAAGTTATCTCCAGCTGAGCAAAACACTCGAGTGAGTTCTTCATTTTAAGCACACAAATGGATATGCATACAACCCTTCACTTTCTGCTCTTTATTGCTCTGTGAAAACCTGAGCTCCTTTCTCAGAGATTTTTACTTCTTATTTCTTCTAATCAGGCAAAACTCCCAATAATTCTGTAGCACTCTTGAGGCATTATGCAGGCTATTTATAGCTGCTTTTAACAGAAATAACTTGGACAAATCCATTGTGCAGAGCCTTCCAAGCAGCAGCAGCAGGGTGCAAAATTCCCTCTGCCTCTTTTCTGTGAATCCACGAGAGAAATGGGAAGGGCAACTCAGGTAACTTGGAAGCTGTGCGGGATCCTGGGTGCAGCTGGAATGGGATCATGGAATGGGGAAGGGTGGAGAACACCTTGGAGAGTGAATCCAGTAGTTAATCCGTCACCACTAACCTGTGTACCCAGCTGCCACATCCACGGCTTTGCAGCATTTCTAAGGATTGTGATTCCAGCTCTGCCCTGGGCAGCTCCTTCCAGTGTCTGACCACCCTTGCAGTGAAGGAATATTCCCTGACATCCAACTGGTGAAACTTGTCCATTTCTTGTCCTGTCCCTTGTTCCCGGAGAGAGGAGATTGATTCCCTCTGTATTACATCCCCTTTTTAGGAAGTTGTGCAGAGCCACAAGGTTCCCGTGATCCCCTTTGCTCCAGGCTGAGCTCCTTCCCCCCCCCCCTCAGCCGCTCCTGGGGCTCCAGACCTTCCCAGCTCTGTTCCTGCCCTGCACACCTCCAGCCCTCCATGTCCTTGCAGTGAGGGGCTGGAGCTGCCCAGGGTTTGGGGTGGTGACCCAGCAGGGCCACCCAGGGGACAATCCCTGCCACAGCCAGGGGACGATCCCTGACACACCTAGGGGACAATGCCTGACACAGCCAGGGGACAATCCCTGACACACCCAGGGGACAATCCCTGACACACCTAGAGGACAATGCCTGACAGAGCCAGGGGACAATCCCTGCCCTGACACACCCAGGGGACAATCCCTGACACAGCCCAGGGACAATGCCTGACACAGCCAGGGGACAATCCCTGCCACAGCCCGGGGGACAATCCCTGCTCCTCACTGTCCCTGACACAGCCCAGGCCCCCTTGGCCTCTCACTCCCCTGGACACCCCTGGGCAGTGTCCAGCCACTGTCCCCAGCACCCCCAGGGTCTTTCCCAGCTGCTCATGTTCATCCTGGAGCTGCAGGGTTGGTGTGACGAGGACAGGAGGCACAGCATTGCCCTCAGCCCACAGCTCCAGCCTGTCCTGCTCCCCCTGTGAACTGTCAGCCTTGCCAATCCCCACCTGGATTGCAAATTGTATTTGTAAAATTTAGCCTGGTTTGGAATAAAAGGAGAAGGTTCACCCACATACAATAACTTCAGAGGATGATGGATGCATTTAGCTGGAACAACCTTCTCTAAAAATAGCTCTCTGGTTCTTTTCTTTTGGCACAGGAACAATGAGATGTGGGAGAGGAGCAGGCGCCTGAGAAACTCCTCATACCCTGCCCCCAGCTGAGCTCAGAGGCATCCTCCCAAATTCTCCAAGCAGGGCTTCATCCCAAAATATCTGAGAACTTCTTTATCTTCCTCCTGGCTTCCTGAGGAAATGCATCTTGGGAGGTTTGGACGCTGGTTTCTCCTCGTGCCCTCAGGAATCTTTGCACTTGGTAAAGTTCAAGTGGATAAGAGAAGGCAGCAAAGGGCTTCAGACACTGAATTCCTGTAAGGTTTCTGAAAATATGTAGCCAAGGAGAGAAGAGCCAACCTGTTAGAGAGCTGTGTTTATAGGAGTTAAATCTCTTTTCTGACAGAGGGAAAAGCTGCGCTGGCATGTTTTGACATAAGAAAACTGACATGGAAGAAAGGTGTTGAAAACTTCCAGTCAGGGGAAACTCTGGGATCCTTTTGAGGTGTCAAAGAAGTCAAAGCTGACACAAGCCCTTTGGAAATCCCAGCCCTAGAATTGCCAAAATCTTTGTAATATATCTTTTATGGTAATTTCCCACTGGTTTCAATCCATGGAATTGTATTTGTAGGACAATGGGAATATATGTTCCCCTGAAGAACCTTTCATTCTTAGTCTTCATATAAATAAATCACTTATAGAGAAAAACAGGTTTTCAACATCTCCAGTTCTAATAAAAAAGGGAAGCATCAAAATGGTGAAGTGGGAAAGGGATATTCGAGTTTGGTTCAGACTTTTATATTTTCCCCAACTCCTTTATCACTAATGCAACGAAACATGGAATGAATTTCATATAATCGAAGAACGATGTAAAAAATGTCACCTCTAGCTCTAAAACGTGACTGTGGGTTTGCATTTCCAAGCACTTTGCTCTCCCCTGACACAACCCTGGGCTGAGAGCTGACTGAGGCTGTACTCTGGTTGCCTGAGTTCATCTCAGAGTCAGCATGAGCTTCGTGCTCAGAGCAAATTTAGACAACCAGGTAAGTCAGAGTTCACTCACAAAGAACTTATAACACAAGAAAATTGTCTTAATGTGGTGTAAAGCAGAGTGTGAATTTGAATTAAAGCCCATTTCAACAGTAGAGTTCCTTTTGTACTTTTGTCTCTGTCAGATCCAAAGGAAGGTGATGGTACAGGTTTTTTTCCCACTGCCTGTAAGGCTGGCGTTTATTTGGTTGCAAAAAGAGTATTTTTTTAAGAAAAAAAAAAAAGCTTGCAAGTTATTTTGCTATTAAAAACACCAAACAAACCACTGCTGTGGTTTTTGCTTGGGTTTTTTTTTTTTTTTGTGCTCTTTTGACTAAAATAAAGAAGCAGAGAAGGATCTGGGTTGTGAACTTCAGAGCAAAACTTGAGCTCTTCCATAATAAAGGAATAACCTGGACACTGATAAAAGGATCTGAACCCTGATCTTTCTTCAGCTGCCTCACTCCAGAAAATAATACTGTTTATAGTATTGCAGTCTGGACAATCCCAGATGATCAGAATATTTCTGTTCAACTGCTGCTCGTGTACCATCCCAGCTATGAGCACCTCAGGAGGGTTGGCCTTGCTGGGGCTACGCAGGAATTGATCTCATTTCAGGGCCAAGCAAAGTATAGGAAATTCCACAACAGACACCTGCTGC
>VZRM01007391.1:122419-140891 GCA_013397955.1 Grantiella picta | reverse complement strand
AAGCATTAATTATGGAATTAAAAGGGTAATTAATTGTCTCTCCCCATTAGCCTTTTGTTTGAGTGATTTGGAAGTGGTCCTAGGAGGGTGGGAGCAGGAACAGGGACTGGGTGTCGTGGCTGAGAGCTCAGGGTGACACATCCCTGCACCTGGATGAGCCACCTGGCACCAGGATCTCACAGGGGACAATTCCTGCTGCTCNCCCTCACCTGGGCTCCAGTCCCCTCAACTGACAGGAAAAATCCAAACCAGACTCATCTGTATTCCTGTTTTTATTTGATGCTCCATTTGCCTTGCTGAGATGCTTTCCAGGAGAATGCGGCAGAGTGAGTGTGAGGAGGAAAGCTTGGCAGGTTCCCTTCCCAAGGAAGGGTGAGATGTGAAGGGTTGTTCACAGCTGGGCCACAGCTGGACAGGGTGATGGGATGAGGGCTCAGATCCTCTCCTGTGGTCACTCTGGATGCAGTGCAGTCTGAGTGGCTGCACCTCTAAGGCTCCTCATGATCTGTGGGGTGGGCGAGGCAGAACCTCAGGATGTGCAGCAAAGCCTACCCATTGATGCTGCAGTGATTTTTCCCTTTTCCCTTTTCTATATTTGTAACCTGGCCAGTACTTTCCCCTACCCTGTCCCCTAGCTAGAAAGACCAAAGCCATGGCAGAGCTCCAAGGCCCGGGGGCACAAGGCTCCTCTCCTATCTTGCTTCTTCCTGGGAACCAAGGCTGAGAACAAAATCTTCAAAAGACACTGTCATCACCAAGACCAACTAATGACAGGGCTGGGAGGTTCCAGAGAAGAGAAGGGGCTTGACCTGGGGGGAATGGCATCACCACTTCTCCTCCTAATTAGTGCTCTTTATCAATTCTGCTCATTTTGTCCTAGAACCTAGAGACTGTAGCTCCTCACCTCAGTGAGCAGAATGCTGAACTGGAAATCCTAACTTTAGAAAAAAGGCATCCAAAATAAGGCCCTGGGCAGCAAAGCCAGGGTCCTGCCCAGGTCGGGATGCTGGCTCTGTGTGCCCAGCGTGGGGGCACTGAGCAGGGTTTGTGGGGTGCTCTGAGCCTGCAGTGGTGTCCCCAAGCTCCTCTGCCATCAGAGAGGGAGCAGGGATGTCCTAAAACTTTGCAAACACAAATCAAGACCCAGTTCCTGGATACCCTGTGCCCATTGCTGTTTATTTGCAGGTCTGTAACTTCTCTGTCTCACTCTCACTGTGTTGGCCATGGGATTTTGGAGCCCCAGGATTTCCTTACCCATATTTTTCAGCAGGGCCAGGCTGGGCTCTGCCCTCTCCATCCTCGCCCTTCCCAAGGGAAACAGTCAGCCCTGCCCTTTGCATCCCTGTGCATTTTGCAGCTCTAAAATGGGGCTGAGGGCTCAGAGCAGCTTTTCTCCCCCATCTCCACGGGCAGAACCTCTCCTGTGTGCTCTCCACAAGTTATGTGCATTTCAATAGGAAATGTCCTGGGTGCATCAGTTCTTTTATGCATTTTTTAATGCCACAATTCAGCCCCACATGCATGTGTGGAATCATATGCACACACCCAATCACACCAACAGCTCCTTTGACTTCCCACTTTTTTTTTAACACAAAATCAAGCCTGCGTTTTACTCTCCACTGTAATTATAATCAACGTCTTCTTCTAGGAGGATAAAAAGAGAAAAGTGGGAATCAGGAAAAGGGAAATGTTACAAGCCTTCTCATTAGGGCTTTATGTATTTAAAGAATTTACATTTTTAACCAGTGGCAAATTTATTTCATACTCCATAAGCTCTGAGGATCCTTTGGGATAAACAGCATGAAAGCTGTCATTTGAGAACAATAATCTATTTTCTGTTTATTGAAAGTTTGCTTTTTTTCGTGCCACGGTGTTTTGCACGGAGCTGGAAATATTTGTTCGAAAGGATAATTGTCAAACTGCTCGTTCGGTTTGGGATTCATCTGTCAAAGAGAGCTGCCTCTGCTGGGAAAATAGAGGGAATGGTGCCAGTTGGTTTCTTTGGGATGAAGGTTGAACCTTCCCCAAAGCCAGGTGAGATCCTAATGCAGTTTCCTGGCAGCCACAGCAGAGGCAGAGAGGAAAACCTGAATTGGAGGAGAGGAAAACCTGAATTTGAGAAGAAGCAGCTGAGATGTGTGTGTGGAGAGCTCTGCAGATAATGATGGCTTTAATTCAGGTTTCAGCCATAGATGAACTGTTGTTTTCCATGGGAATTAATTCATTCCCACATGGAATTAGTGGATGGCCTCATCCTGCTTCCCATCAAACAATGCTTCCATCACTGCTCATTCTTACTGTGTTGGCCATGGGATTTAGGAGCCCCAGGATTTTCTTACCCATATTTTACATTTAATATTAATAGAAAAATATTAATTGCGTCAAAATATCGATTGTATCAACAATATCAATTGTATCAATAGTAATTGTATCAATATTTGTATCAATACAAATATTAATTGTATCTGTGAAGTCCAGCAGAAGCAGAGGGGAATAAAGTCATCTCCTCAGTCACTGATGGCTTTTCATTTGTATCTTTGAGCTGGTAATGCCTTAGGGCTGGGGCAGGGTGAGACAGGAATTTACCCTTTCCAAGCCCAAGAGTGTTATTCTGCTTGCCTAAAGACACAAATGGTTTCTACCTTTACCTTTGGTCTGGATTTAAGGTGATCCATTTGTGTGTCATACACAGTTCCTGTTACACTCATTGCAAGAGTGGAACAGAATTGATTAAAAAGATCTTCATGGAGTTTAGGTGGTGTTGGAATGATTTCTTCAACCTGAAATGCTTTGGTTCTGTGGCCTCGGAAGTCACACCCAGCAATAATTTCATTGCAAATAGTGACTTTTGTGTGGATTTAAGAGGATCAGGAAGATCTCCAGATGCTGTTTGTTTGAAACCTTTGGTTCTTTTGCTGGACACAGTGCCACGTGCTGCTCCCAAATGCTCTAAGAGAGCTGAAAAAATAGTTAGATATTCTGGAGAGCAGTGACTTTCACACCAGTACATGCATTAATTAAGAAAATAGAGTTATTAGTGTCCTTTCTTATTCCAGAGCATCCTTGGGAACCAAAACACCAATGCAGAAATCAGGAGCAGGATGATCCCACCAGGCTGGGTGCTGTCGCTAGGGAACCCTTGGTGTTTGCTTTGAGGCTCTGGTGCTGGGATGGGATTGGGATGGGATTGGGATGGGATTGGGATGGGAATCAGAGGTGATGTGTGAAAAAACCCTGACAAACAGGTTTGTTAGGGTTCTGTGGGACAGAAGAATAATCTAGCAGTGCTCTCAGTGTTTAACGGGACTACGGGAGGCTGAGGCTGACGCTGAGCTCATTAACAGTTCTTCTTCTTTATCTTTTTAATATCTCATATTTTCTTTTGTCACATCTCGTTTATTGTGTGCTCTTCACTGAGTTTTGGAGCTGGGGTGTGTGTTATTGCAATTGTTAATCCCATAAAAATGTCATCTTCAGCTGGCTAGGAAAGCTCTGTGAAATCTTGTCTTGGAGCAGTAATAAAATAATTACAGTAATAAAATTCCTGCTGCAATATAGAGAAAAAGGATTGTGAGTCAAACTTTGGTACCTGTGATGTGGGCTGGGATCCACAGGCAGGACAGAGGAGTCGAGTTATAGGTGACAAGAAAGTGAAGATGGCAACACTCAGGATATTTCCTTCCTCATCCTTTTAACTCCAGGTGTCTGAAATGAGATTGAAAAAGCGAAGAGGAGCTACAAGCTCTTCCTCTGCAGAGACAGAGCTTCCCATTGGCTTCTGCTGTGCTGGAATGAGGAACCTTTTGTTCCCTACCTGCTATCCACGGACACAGAACCCCTGCAGGGCTCTCACAGGCCTTCCTGCAAACAGAACAGGACAACACACCCCAGCAGCCTGAGGATGAATTCAAAGTGATTTCTGCCTCCATTCCTCCCTTTTGAAGCGAAGCCCCACCAACACCTGGTGGTGTTTTTGCTCCGTGTGTGATGTTTGGAGTGGAGAGAGACTGGAATGGCTTTGCTGAGGGGCTGAGGCACAGTGCCACGGCCAGCTGGCTGCTGGAGGTCCTTGATGGCACTGCCACCAGCCACGTGCTGCAGGAGGAATGGGGTTGTTCAGCCTGACTCAGAGCTGTCCATGGAACTCTGCTCATCCCTGGCAGAAGGGAAGGCTCAGGTAGTGGGACATGTCAGCATGTCAGCCCTGAGCTTTGCTCCAGCAGCCTGCAGCCATCCCATCTCTGGCAACCTCCAAGGCTTCATTCCTTCCCTCCAGACACGAGCAAATCAGGATCCTTCCAGGGCTCTGGAGCTGTGCTGCAGACCTGTGCCAGGTGCTCACGGAGCACATCTCGCTGTGGCACCAGCCTGGCTCTCCTCTTGCTGCTCACGTGATGATTTCTGCTCCTGCTCTGTCCTCTACAGAGAAGGAATCACAGCTCACTTGATGATTTCTGCTCCTGCTCTCTCCCCTACATAGAGGGAATCCATTTGTTGGATTTATGACTTTCACTGATTCCTGCTGCCCTTCCTGACCACCCCATTCCAAACCAGAGCATGGCTGTGAGCTCCCTGAGCACAGCCAGGAAATATTTCAGTCCAAGACAGTGACGTGCTTAGGTAGGAAGATTCAGTGGTTGCTTCCTGAGCTCCATCCCTGTTCTCCTGGCTCTAATTGCCCCACAAAGCCCCTGGCAGCCCACAGAGCCCAGCAGTGCCCTGGGCATTCCCTGTGCCCAGCTCTGCTGCACAGGGCAGTGCCTCTGCTTTGGACAGCTTTCCCCTGGAGCGTTTTCTCCCTGTGGACGATATCTGTATACTCTGGTCTGTGAGCCCTGAGAAGCATCTCCAACATGAAATTCCCCTTGGCTTTCGGAGGCAACAGAAAATCAGCAGAAGGCTCAGTTCACTGGTTTGAAATAAAGAGTGAATACCCACGTTTTGCTTTGAGAAGAGGCAGGCAGGCACTGTATTTTGTATTTTTACCCCTAGCACAGCACCCTGCCATGACATGTGGTGTAAAATGCCCTGGAAAAGGTTCAGTGACACTGGATTTTCAAATGGGATGCTCTGCTCTGGTTTCAGGGTGTGAATGAGTGAGGTGGGTGTGAGGAGCTGTGTGTGTGAAATGGAGAAAAAGCTCCCCCTGGCCTCACATCACCTGAGATATCAGCTTAGAAGGAACCTTAAAATACTGAAAACCTCACTCGATTTTCCTGTGAGTAAACCTGTTGTTCAGAGCAACTTGCAGCTTTTCAGTTGGAATTAGTTCTGGAATTAGCTGTTTATTGAAAGGGATGTGACCAGGGCTGGCTGTGCACCCCAGGCCAAGCTGGAGAGAATCAACTGAGGAATTAGAGTGACCAAAAACCAAAAAAGAAAGAAAGAAAGGGATGTATTAAAGGAAAATCTGTTTTTGCTTAAAATTGGATTGACTATTCAATCTTATCTCAATATCTCTACAATGTATGCAATGTATAGAATTTACCAGGCCAGGCGTTGAGCTCTGGTTTTAAATTTACTCCAGAGGAGATGCTTAAATTTCCTGGAGGGAAGACCAGGCTTCAGCATTAATTACTGGGCATAATATGTGCAGCACCTGGGAAAAGAGCAACTGAAAATGTTCCTGAAGCACCGAGCTTTACCCTCAGACATGAAAAAGAAAAAGAAATCCATGACTAATGGAGCTTTTCCCTGCTTGGCTCCCATTTGCAGAGGTATCAGCTCAGCTCTGATTCCCCCAGAGGTGCAAAAGGGTGATGTTGCCATCAATATTTGCCACTCTCTGGGCTCGCCTGGCCAGTGATTAAAAGAAGATCAAGCCAAGCTTCTTCACACTGCAGAAACCTTCAGTGCATTGGCATCCTGACTGCCAAATTTAAGAGAAAAGGTTAATATAAAACTCACAGTTGAGCTAGTAAAGGATATTAGAGGTGACATGTTGGCCATGAGCTCTGCTTTGGGCTCTGGGGGAAAAAAATCCAGAACAAGGTTAGTTCTAACCTTCAAATTAACCTTTTTCTATTTTTTTTTTCCGCAGCCAGAAGAAGACCTACAGGCCAAGATGTCGGCTCTAATATTTTGTGTGTATTTCAAATGTCTACTTTGACCCCATTTCCGTGCTTTAGTCTCTGGAATTACCCAAAATCCAGCGGCGCTGTGCTGATTAGTGTGTTTCACTGGGACCACAGCACAGCTAAACATCATTTGTGGGCTCTTTTGGAATTCTTCTTTGTTTCAGCTAAACCTAATTCACTTGTCTAGTGTTCACCATGCTGATTTTTTTTTCCTGTGGCCCAACCATTTTTTCTTTCCCTGGCTATTTGCTCCTTGTCATTTGCATGAAATCTGATTTCATTTGTTCAGCTCTTGGCATGGTCTGCCGACAGAGTCAGCTGCTGCAGTGAATATGTGGAATTTCTGCAATCTGACTAAATATCAATAGACTATTGAACTTTTATATTATGCATACTTGTAATCAAGTCAACTGCTTGAGAATTTGCACATCTATGCATTTGGATGCGGAAAAAATAGGCTGTGTTCGTGTAATTAAAGTCTATATCATAATACTTGTGCATAAAAGGGCCAAATTAAGGTTTTGCAGGCAAGTTTAATTCCAGCGCTTCCTCTTTGTTCCGTGCTTGACTTTGCAACCTGAAAGAGATTTCTAATGTCTTTTTAAAATTTATTTTATTCATAATATCCACGGAAAATTGAGCTGCTGAATTGTCTGTGGCCACAGTCCCTTGCTGTGGGTTATTTATGGTTATTAAACCACTAATAAGGTTTGCAGCTATTAAAGGTGAAGTGAGGCAGGGGAAGCAAAAGTTACTGAGTTTTCTCAGCACCAACTTTGTATCAGGATGGAAAGAGGAGGAAAAGAATCCTAAATCAGGTGTTTTGTACGATTTTGTGCTGTGGAACCCCAACACAAAAATCACATTTTTTAACCAGAGATGCAGGGATATTTGATACACTAATCAGCAAAAGAAAGGCAGGGTGAGGCAGCTGGGACTGAGCTGGGCAACTTGCTGGGGAAAGGGAAATGGATCTGCTCTCAAATTAAACCCAACATGGGGAGTTTTCAGCCCAGCATATTTGGGTTCCTCTTTGTGTCATCAGAAAACCATGGGCCAGCTCCAAATGGTCCAATTGCACCACCTTGGTGTCATTTGGGTGCTAAAACACGAATCAAACTGCCAAATAAAAACTGAACGGGCAAGGAATTGAGGGACTGAGAGACAGGAAGGAGCTGGAGAAATGGATTTGATTTCTCGTGTGGAAGAGGAGATCAGCATTAATCCAAAGATGATGTTTGAGAGGTTGAAAGAAGGTCCAGGAGGTCAATGTTGACCACTAATGGAACAGAAATGGTCAGAAATTGCAGCTGAGGAAGGATCATTGTGCTGGAATCAGGCCTTTTACAAAAGGAAATTAAAATTGCAGAAATGGTAAGAGAAATAAGAGGAGGTCTATTATAGGAGAGGCTCAGCTTTCGGATCTATAAAATTTATTGCAAATTCTGGTCTGGGAGCCACCTGAGCAGATTTTCACCAGCAGGTTTGTGGTGTTTGAACAATCCTGCACCAGGTGCTTACAGCAGCAAATAACAAAGTGTTTCTGTTCTTCTCTTCTCCATCTGGGGAGGGAGATCAGACCAAAATACAGAGACTGCAGCTCTGGGTCTCACTCTGCTCCTGGACGTGAAGCAGCAGCTTGAATTTTGGTATGTTACAGCATTTCATTACAGTTTTCTGGGGTTTTTTTTGTTGATTTGGGGGTTTTGGGGGATATTTTTGCATTTGGGGTTTTTTTGTGGGTTTGGGTTTTTGGTGTTTTTTTGTTGTGTTTTTTTGGTTGGTTGGTTGGTTGGTTGGTTTTTGGGATCTTTTTTTGTTTGGTTGGTTGGTTTGGTTTGGTTTTTTTGTGAGGGTATTTTGGGTTTTTTGGTTGTTTGATTGGTTTTTGGTCTTTTTTCCCTTTGTGTCTTCATGCAGCTCACCTGGGATGGCCACAGAATGGTGGTTCCCTTTGTCTCCACACCAAAAACTGCCTGTTTTTCACATTTCATCACTTAAATGAATGACAGAAAAAGTAATTCTGAAGTAGCTGGTAGGGTGAGTAGGGACGGAAACAGCAAAAAAATTTACTAAATTGGGTAAGTGCAGTGTCTTTGAAATGGCTTTAGGAGTGGAATGATGTTGGCAGTATCACCAAAGAAAAATGTCCTCAAACTTCAGTCCTGCTTTGTGCCTAAATCTTGGATCTTCCTTAACTTCATGCTTTAAGATCTGTCCCCATGCGGCACAGCAAAGACCCCAAACACTGCAGTGCCAAAACACAAGAGTTCATCCCCAAAACTGCAGGGGAAGTTTTCCCATCATCATCATCATCACACGTGCAGAATTCCTGCTCTTCTCTGTGCCAGCTGAGTCTTTGATTTTCTCTTTTTCTTCTCTGCAGGGGTCTCCTGTCCGTGGATGTCAGGAACGTGGAAATTCTGCATCTTTTATAGGTATTTATTCCAAAATGTGTCTGATTTCCACCCCTGGGCTGTGCATTGCTCCAGCACAGGATCCTCTCCCAAACCCACACAGACAGAGACATTTCCCTACCTGGTGGAGGCTCAGCTGAGAGTTCCTCCTGCAGTGCCTCGAGATGATGGATTTTCCCTAAAATCCTGCACAAGGCTGTTCCAGTGTAAACACTGCCTTGAGCTGGAGGTACACAAAAATGCTTCCAGGAAGTTCCTACTGCTCTCGCAGCACCACACTGAGAATATTTCGTGCTGTTCCCAGCAGATCCTTCTATTATTTCTGTAAATATTTGCTCTGAGGAATAGCAAACAAAATTTTGGGAGACTGTGAAGACGTTACTCAAAATTACGGTTAATATTCAAGGAATGTTCTCCTGAGTCACTATCTGCTCTCTCCTGGCTGCTTCTTTTTCCTTCTGGCAAAATTGTGTGTTCTGAATTCAGGTTCTCTATCAGAGAAATACCAGAAATACATATTTCTGGATCTGGATATTGTGTAAGTGAAAAAAATAATTTAATGCATTCTGTGCAGCCACTCTGTAACATATTGCACAAGAGATCACAATGTAGAAAAGGGTCTTGGACTTAAATTTAGCTTTAACATCATTTTTAATGTATCATGAATGCACTAATAAGCATGAAACTCTTTCCAAAAGGAAAATAAATTCAGTAATTTCTATTCTGCAGTTAAAATTAAAATTTAGATGTAGGAAAAAAAATAGGTTGTGTCAGATGGGGTGAGCCAGCAAGACAGAATCACTATTTGAATTTCAAAATTGTGAATTCACAACGTGTAGGTCTCAAAAATCAGATGTTCATTACCCAAAAACCACTACTGAACTAGTTTGGGACGCAATTTTTAAAGATTTTGCTTTCACACCTTTCAGATTGCAATTCTCGTGGTTGGAAATGAATGTCAGGTCTTTGATGGGAGCTGAGGTGCCCCTGTAATCCCAGCTCCAGCAGATGAGCTTCCAGAACCATCCCAGAAATGCAGAACTCACAGTTCACCACGAGGCCTGGGAAGGTCTGAGAAGGCTTGGGAATTATTCCAGGAGATCAGTGATTGCTGCTGCTGAATCCCTTCATTTTCATCTCCTTGCTGGGAAAAACTCACTCCTACGGGGAGGGCAGGAGAAACTCCGTGGAACTGCTCCTCCTGCCATGCAAACCAACACAAAGCTCTGTCCCCACTGATTTTCCCCTGGAAACAGGTTGGGATCCACCTGAATTCCTGGAATATTTCCTTTCCTGAATCCTCTCCCCTGATTCCTCCTGTCCGTTCTCCACCCAGGCAGGTGAGAAGCCCTTTTGGGGAAAGGACTGGGGACCCTAAATGGACTTTCCCACTCCCCAGCTGGGATTCCCACTTTGCTGTCCCTCCCCAGCCCTTGGAGCAGCTCCCTGATCACAGCAATGCTGGGATGGAGGTTTTTGGAGTGTTCTGACACCTTCCCCAGCCTGGTGAATAGATTTCATCAGTAGACAAAGGGATTTTTCTGTTCCTGCCCACTCTCACCCCCCTCACTGGCTGTTGCTCGTGATTCTATTCTTATCTGGCATATTCCAGCTATATTCCTGCTTTTAGAAGGTTTTGGAGGTGCAGCAAAATATCAGGAACATCAGAGGAATAATTCAGAGGTAAGAGCTGAGGTTGGAGGGAAAAGACAATGGTTTTAGAGGGTTTTGGGGGTGCAGCAAAATATCAGAGGAATATCAGAAGAATAACTCAGATGTAAGAGCTGAAGTTGGAGGAAAAGGACAATTGCCCTTGTGTGCATTTCATCCACAACCCCACAGGGCTTTTATCTGTTCCAGAACACCATTCCCTAGCAACACAATCGTTTTCCATGCCTGTACTCAGAGCTGGAATGAAATCTCTCCTTTGTTGTTATTCCTGCTCTGGGATTAAATGGGAATAATTTCTGTGGATAAATAAGCACTGTGAGTGATTTGAAATGTTTTTCCCACTCAGTGCTGTGTGGATGCTGCTGATTTGACTTATCTTCTTGCAGGGCTTATCTGCAGAGTTGCTATCCCCCAATCACAGCCCAAGCGTTCCAGACTGCTCAAAAGAGCACAGCGAATGTGCTAAATAAATACTGAAAATCCACATCCGTGGTGCACGTTTTATTTGAGGAGGTGGCAGCTTGGAAGACCTTTGAAAAGGAAACAAAGCCCTTCAACTCAATTTCTCAACGTTGTTTCTGCTGTTGAAAGTTTGTTTTACTTTGTGAAACCTCTTTGAGGTGAAGCAGAAGCTGTGTGGGTTTGCTCTTGTCCTCAGCAGTGTCACTTGGCATCAGCTGTGTCACCCCTGGATGTGCCCTCAGTCACACACCAGGTTTTGTGATTCCTCCTCACATCAGTGTGGGAGGGAAATCAAGTCAGTTCCACAAGTAGGAGCATTTCTCCTTTCCATTGCAGCTCTAGCTAAATATATCCTGCAATGGAACTTGCAAATGGGAGAGGAGAAAAGCCTCTGGTGCAGAAAACACAACTGCATCCTCTCTGCCTTCACTGTACAGCAGTCTAAGGTGGCTAAAATACTAAATGTCAGGAAGAGCGGCAAGGTTTCCTGAATCCAGGCTTATCCTTGGTTCAAGCTACACCATTCTGCTCTGATTTCACAGAATCAAAATTATGGTAAAGATCAGAGGTTTACCCCAAAATTTACTTGTCTCCAAACCAAAAATCTGCCTCACATAGATGTCTCTTTGTTTTTTTAATTATAATTTCCATCAAGCTTGAAATTAAGAAGTAGGCTGGGGGGGGATCCAAATATAAAATAAAAATCTTTATATTCCATATGCAGTTGAAATATATTATTTTAAGCTAAAATGAAAGAGAGCTTCCCTGCTAAGGGATGCAATTGATTTCCAACAACACTTGTTAGAGCCTGGGCTGTCTCTGAGCCCAGTTTTTCTGGAGGACAGAGGATCCCGTTGTGGGGTTTTGTTTTGTTTATGGGGGTGTGAGGCTACAAGGAGGAGGACTTTGCTTCATCCTGACAAAACTTGGGGTCTGAATGAATTCTCTGAGCTGGTGATTGGTTACCAGTTGTGAAAAAACAAATACAATGGTTCTTCATCTCGATTTTTAGCTGACATGTCAGCAGAAGTTGAGCAATTCCTGGAGTTTGAATTGCTCTGGTTTAGGTATCATCAACAGGAATTTTCCTTTGCCAGGGCAAATTGCAGCAGACACCAAACGAGGTCAGCTCAGATAATAATGAAAAAGGGACATTCTCCTGAGAAATTATTGGTCAGTGGGGGTGAAGGCTCTGGTTAAACTCTCAGTGTGAGAGTTTTTTGAAGAGCTGAGGGTGGCACAGAGAAATTTCTTTGTGATTTTTGCAGCTCACTCGCTCATCCCCAGATGGATGTTCCACGTGCTCATTAATTAATCCTCCTTCCAGAAGCTTTTTAACCACGGCAGGTGAAGACTCTCCCTTTGTATCCTAAATGGGATAAATCATCTCTCAGGAGGGGAGCAGAATTCACCAAACTGATTGCAGGGCGTTGAGGAGTTAATACACAGCAGGTTGAGATGTTTGATGGGTTAGATGATGCTCCAAACAGCCTGTGAGGTGAAAAACCAAGTAAATATGGGTGCTGCCAGCCTGGAGGTGAATTAGCTGCATGGGGTTAGTGAGACTGGATCCAGAACTGCTGGCAATTCCTAGCTGGATCAGCATGGATGGATTTCCAGGGAGCTGGGGTACCCCAGGTTGTCACATAGGGAATGTGCAGGAGGGAGCAGGGAGGTGACAGAGGGGAAAAGAGCTCTTGATTCTGGAAGCAAAACAGTTCTCTTCAAAGGGTTTTGTTTGTTTTTCCCAAGGCCACAATGCCCTGAACCATCAATCCAAGCTCTTTCAGACCCGTGTGGGAACACTGAGCCTGTGCTCCTGAAGGAAAGGACAAACTGGTACAGCTTTTCTGGAGGTAAATTTCCTCTCAAACCCAAAGAATGGACATGGAGCTTCCCAGACCCAGACCCAGCACTGCCCATTTGACATTCCTGTACAGCTTTCCATGTTATCTTTGGAAGACAATTTGGCATTTTGTTGCTAATTGCCACAACAGCGATGAGGGAATTCTCGTTTTGCAGAGGTTCGAAGGGCTGTGGTCGTTCAGCTGCTCTGGGATGCTCCCTCAAAGTGCTCTTTTCCTGCTCCTGCTGTGTCCCACACTCTTCCTGGGCTTTCTGCACTGGAATTTCAGCTGGGGCTTCACCACAAGAGTGGTGTTCCTTTTGCTCTGATCATTTTGTGGAGGTTTTGGAGGTTCTGCCCCTTCTTTTCAGGGAACTCAGCAGAATTCACTCTCCATTCTTCCCTTTCATGCTCTGCCTTCTTCATTAAAACCTTTTACAAGGCCATTCTCTTGCTGTGCTTGGTTCACTCTGCAACAACCTCATCAAGAGAAATTAGCAGTGCACTTGGATTTGGATCTAATAATGAAATAAAAGCCTTTCTGCTGTGGTGGCCTTCAGGTCTCGAGTTTTCAGTTTTATTAGGACAAGAGCTAAGCTACACATCTGAGGTATTGTTTCTTCTCAGATAACAACTCAGCAGGACTGCAAATGAAATGAAACTCTGTCTTTGGAGTTTTTTTTTCCTGTAAAATGTCTCAATTTTACATCCTAAAAATAACCCTAAGAAATTACTAAGCTATCATCCTTGGCCACCTTGATGGACTATTTCTTTACTGCTTTGGATTTAAGGAAGCAAAAGGTTTTTCTAAGCATTACCCAGCCGGTGCTTGCAGTTTTTAAGGGTTTTTAAGTGAAAAAATGCACATATCCTGTGCTGTCTCTGCCCTCCCTTGAGCATGGATACATCCACAAAATGTACATCTCCCCAATATAAGGGCAATACTCCTTGGGAAAAAAATACAAAATACAGTCTCAGGGGTTTGGAATTCCCAATACTCCAAGGGAATAAAGATACAGTCTAAGGGGTTTGGGACTATTTGCCCAGGTTCTGCTTCCAAAGTGATTTCAGCAATACTTATATTTTTTGTTGTTCTTTCTTTATTACCTAAATTGATCTGCACCAAAATTCAACCTCTTTCAACAAACAGCAATATGATTAAATAGAAAACAACCCCAAAAGCTCAGAGGTCTCTCTCTCTCTCACTAATGTTTCCGTAATCTTTATGTAGTTACATTTAGACAGGAATTACGAGTTAGATATAAACTGCTGGAGCAGAGTAGTGACGTTTTCTATGTAGTTATACTGGTGGACGCTTTGTAAATGAAATTATTTTGACCTTAGTGCACTGTCTGAGGCAGCGACCAATGGGAAAGGTGTCCCTCAGTTCAGAAAAACTTCTCATGGAGTATTTGATTCAATTCTGTGCCTTTTGTGGAGATATTTTTTGGTTGTGGTGGATGATTTGTGTTGCCAGTGTTAATTTTTGCCATTCCCTCACATGTTACTGGGAAATGTGGTACCAAAATATCCTGGATAGGTTTTGGATGGCACAAATCTCTGTGGTGCTCTGTTTATGGCACAATTTAAATCCAAATATTACCACACCGAGTGCCATCTGCCATGTGTGCATTGCTGTAAATCCAAGCTGCTCCTCCAAAGGGATGGAAAAAGCATCAGCCCTGTTGTGCCATGGTGAGATCAGAGGGAACCATCCCTAGGAGGTGATTTTAGAAGGGAAAAAAACAGACAAGACTTGGAAGTGTGGGTTTGAGATAAGCAATGAGAAACCTTTCAGCCGAGTCTGGGCTGCATTTGAACCCTGAAATTCCCTGTGGTTCATTCCAGCAGCACCTTTTATTGCCCACACTCCCCCAGTCCCAAAATCCCTGGGAAATAAATCTGGAATGACTGCAGGTGAGCTAGTGAGAGGTGGAGCCAGCCTGGACTTTGGTCCTGAGCTGTTTGTTCTTCATGCCTGGGCCAAAAAGGAAGGATTTTGTCCCTGTGGGAGCATGGTGGCTAATTGGAACCCTTCAGAGCCCCTCTGAGCTCGGTGTTTGTGCCTGCAAGGAGCAGGGTTGGGTTTCTCCTGCCAAAAAGCACATTTAGCCTGAGTTGTGCCTGAGGAGAGCAAAACCTCCTGGGCTGAGTGGCTCTGCAATGGAGAGGCGCAGCACAAAGCAGCCTTCTCCTGACTGGCTCTGTCCCTCCAGAATTGATGTTTTCTCCTCCCCTTTACCATCTCACCATGCTGCTCCCCTCCAGGGAAAGGTTCGCTCTCGGGTTGAATCAGGATCTATTTCACATTCTGCACTGTGTCTTCATGGTGTGTCTCCTCATAAAAATAAATGAGTGGATCAACAGATGTTCCTCATGGCTCCACAGAAATGGTTTGGGTTGGGCTAAATATTTATAACTGCCACAAGCTCTGAAGGTTGACTCCTCTTATACTTTCAGCAGTGAATTCCCCAAATAAGGATGGCTTGGTCTCTGTAAAGGATGGAAGAGACTTAGTTTATATTCACTTTAGCTAATTCATATTTTTAGTAGGTAAACCCACGGTTAATACGTGGCTTGTCAAAGTTTTTATGGGCTGATATGGTCCCTGGCAAAAAATAATTTAAAAAATGCTCTTCCTTCCGACATAATGCATATTTCCTTTCAAGACAGGATTTACAGAGTCAAAAGCAGGATGCAGGACAACTTCATTAAATCAACAGAAAGTGTTCTGAAGGGAAAAGAAATTCAGATACACCTGCAAGGTAATTTGAAAGCCTTAAGCTTTTATCTCTACAAGCTTTCTGCTCACCTGGGCTGAGAGCAATGGATAAGAAGTCTTTTCCCACTTAGATTTAAAGGAATGCAAAAGGAAAACTCTACTTTATCGACTGGAAAAACTTCCAGCTTCATTTTGCTTTTTAAGGTCCTCATGTAATTTTTGAAACGAAAATATTTGCCTGTGCATTAATTTTCAATATCCCTTTGTGCTGAGATTCTGAAGCAGATAAAAAAAGAAAAGAAACGCCACTGGATATGTCAGAGAGTGAACAGGCTGAATAATGGGATGTGACACTGCTAAATGACTTCATGGTGTATGAGGGAAGTGTTGAGGTAGGCTGAGGTCAGAAAGAAAATATATTCCTGGTCTTTCACATCTTTTATTTTAGATTTCACTGCAGACATCTTATATATAATATATTATAATATTTTAATTAACAATATAGTATGTTTAATATAATAATAGATTTTCTAGATAATAAATTTTCTATGTAATGTATTTTATAATAATATATTTAATAAGGTAAATATTTTCTTTTTCTAGGGTAGCTCAACATAACAGACACAAAAAGACATTTGTGACAACACCAAACAAAGAGGTGAGAGAGAAACACGACTGTGTGTTCAGTTTAGCACCAAACCACCTCCACAGGGAAAAGATCCTTCATCCACTTGATCCAAAATTCTAGCTGGAATATTGGGTGTAAAAATGACAGTGGGCTCTGATTCAAACGGACTTCTGCATGTTCTTCTCTGTTCTTCTTATCAAGGTTTCACTTGTCTTCTGCAGCAGGGGAAGACAAATTTCACTTATATCCTCTGAATTTCACTTATTTCCTCTGAATTTCACTTATTTCCTCTGAGTTCTTCCAAACAGATCTGCATCTTGCTGTGTTTCTGTGGTGACTGCCAAGATGGAATGAATTAGAGAATTATAGCGCTGGCAGTAAATGGAGAAGGATATAAATGTCTTTGAGCACAGAAATAATCTGCCAAGGCAGAGTTAAGAATCTGGCTCAGAATCCGACAAGACTTGACCAGGAAAATGTCATCTTTGAAACTTTGAAAGTGATTTTGTGTATGTGAAACCTTGAAAATTGCTTCTTGTGGGAGTGTATTGGACAATAACGCGGATCCAAGTTGAGCTCAAGGGAGATTTGGTTACTAAATGTGATTTTCTGAAAAATAAATAAAAGTGTGCAATTCCTTTTCCCTCCTTTTCCTGGAGCTGTTTTCCCTCTGGGTCAGGCTAGAATCCATGGGGATAACACTGAGCACTCCATATGCACCATGCTTTGTCCTGGGAGGATTCACCCCTTCAGCTTCAGAACAAATCCATTTTCCTCATGATTTCTAAACCAATCAGCCCAAACTCAGAGTCCCAGTTTCAGCTGAACCCCAGTTACCTGGTTGGATCATTTTCTCCTTCCTCTGACTGTGGCAACATCACTAAATCTGCTCCTGGCCTTGATCTTGATTTTGCCCCCCCAGCTATTTGCCCTTGACCATGTTTATGGCAAGTCATGAATATTCCATTTTAACCATGAGTTGAAACATTATAAACCCACTAAATTCATAGTTTTGCCTTCAAACCAAAAAGTATTAAATTAAATTGTCCTCCTACTTAATGGAGTTTAAATTATTTTTTTTTTTTATGTCTATCAGTGTTCCTCAGACAAGCCAAGTGTCACATTGAGGCACCACTTGCATACTGATGAAATTATTTGTATTCAGGGACATTGTCTGATGTTTTCTGGACAGTTTTCCACACTAAAATGTGTTTAACTCAAGAGACCTGAGAAACCAAAACCTACCTTTTTTTTTTTTTTTTGCAAAATACTCCTTGTAAGTCCAAAAGAAATAAATAAATGAGCTCTGAATTATTACATTTCTTTGTTTTATCGAATGTGTTGCCTGCACAGCGATGAAATGCACTCCTTACAAGAAAATAATTAGGGATGTCCTGATTCCTCAGAGGCACATTTATGTCTTTCTGCTCCTTGCCTGTAGATCAAAGAGATATTGGACAGTTATTTTCAAGTAATAGCAGGGTTCAGTTCTGAGTTTGATTTATACCAGCGTTTCTCATGCATTGAAAATGTGCTCTTGGTGCTCCTCTGGCTAAATTAAATCTTGATTTTCAATTTATATATTTGTCAATCAATAAATATGTTTGATGGGAGTCAATAGACTCCCTCGCCTTTTTCTGTAGTAAATAGACTTTCTATCATTTTTGTGTGTTAAATATCAAGTGAAGTTCTCAGCTGGCAGTGAAGTCTTTGCTCTCCTCCATGGAATTTTAAGGAAACAAGGGATATTAGTAGAATCCACTGGATCCAGAGGTTATCTTTCAGAGAATCCTGGTGGATTTGCTGGGAATGGGATCAAGGCAGAGCTGCCAGAGGACTTTTGCTCTTGTTCATCTCCCAGTGTGGTGTCTCAGTCAAACCCACAGTCTGAGCCCTAGAAACCAAAGTTCACCCCATGAAGTGTGCTCAGCCTGTCACACAGCAATGGATCCATGGCCAGTAGGAAAAGTGTGTTATAGGGGCTTTTTGAGGATTTCTGGTTCTAGAACTAGGCAGGAATGTGGGCAAATCCATGGGAAACTGATGTGGGGATGGCAGTGGGGCCAGGAATGAACTCCTGAGCAAAGCCACCACCTGGAGCAAATGGCTCTGCAGGCTCAGAATTCCCACTGGTGAGCCCCAGAGGAGCACGGTGAGCTCAGTGCCTGTTTGCAGTCCCGAGGAGCTGCTGCAGGGAGCTGGTGGTGTTTCCTCTCAGCACTGTCCCCCCGCTGCCCACGAGCTGTGCTGTCACAGCTGCCACTGCTCTGCCCAGAGAAATCTCAGCAGCTCCTCAGTGTGAGACCAGCCTTGGACATCAATACCTCTCTAGGACTGCAGTGCAGGAACTCTAAAATTTTTTGCCAGGTAACCATAGCTCCAGCTGGAGAACTGGGATAAACCTGACCTTTGCAATTTCATGATGTCTCTTTTCTAAAAACCCTTCACATTAGCTGGGGACAAACACAGAGCAGAATCAGGGCTGGTTTGCACCAAGTCTCTCTCAAAAGGCTCTCCATCCTCAGCTTCCAGGCACAAGTAACCACAGGCCCCAAACTACAAAGCCATGGGGGATTTTCCTTGCTGCTGTTAATTGATTTGGGGGTTTGCAGTTATAATTTCACAAATAATAGGTGTTATTTACACCAT